>OMKR01110308.1:0-19397 GCA_900302355.1 Cyttopsis rosea | reverse complement strand
GTACACTGAGAGTGAGCTGTTCCTGCTCACACACACGTACAGGTGATACAGAGCAGGCCAGTCTTCAAGGGCAGACACTAATGCTTTACCAAACCGGAGGCTTTGACAGTGTTTTCTGTCAAATAAAACACTTTGCATGGCACCACATCGACGACTTTATTCATTTAGGATTTTTTTTTCAGTTGTTTTGAAGGTTTTGCCCATGTCCATGAGAAAGACCCCTTACCCAGAAAGTATGGAACACACCCAGATTGATTGCCATTTTTCACTGGCCATGACCTGCACTACTGCACACACACACGCACACACACACTCACACACACACACACACGCACACACACACTTTCTGATACAGTATCTCTTCCAGAGGCAGTGCTTGTTGACAGGTAGGCAATAAAGCCATCATTTTCAAAGCGGCAAAACGGTCGGGTGAATTATTACAACCTCTCTGTCTCTCTCTAAGCACACAAATCAGTGACACTTCATATTTGACAAAGAAATGACCCAGTTTTTTACCCAACCATGCTGCCAAGAGGCTTTCATCATTAGCCGCTATTTCATGCTTCATGAGTGTCCTTACCCGCGAGTCAGTCGATATGGCAAACACACTGTGCCTTCACAAATGCTCTTACGTAACTATTTTTAATCTGTGGAAAAATGTCCAATGGAGCTTTCTCTAAACAATTGGCTTAACCGTTAAAACTTGAGTGGTTTCATGTGGTTCCGCTGATTAAACACATCAGAGCTCGAAGTGCCACATTTTAAAGACCCTTCTCAGTAGGAACAGCCCTCTACAGTGTTCTTCAAACCAACACAAAGGTTTTTATTATGTTACATTAAGCTGTGGATAGATGAGCTTTCAGATGAAGGGGCAAGCGTGCATCTCAGAAAGCAAAGCAGAGAGACAGGTGGATGTAAACAATAAAAAGAAATGATATTAGCTGCTGCTGTTGTGCACTCACTGTTTAATGGGAACAGGCTCCCGTCTGAGCAGCTTGGCCTCTTATTGAGTTAGCAGTGGTCTTCTCTGGGGCCTGTTCACATGCCGATCCGACCGACTCTCAGAGCCCCAGTTGTTGTGAAAATGTTTCTGTGTTTGCTTTGGCAGGATCAAGCCTGTAAAGGTCTATCCTTAGCCTTTGAAATTTTTAATCAAGCAGAAATTGAAACAATAGAATCGAATTCTATCGGAGCATTGATTATTGGATTTATATATGGGTCTTTGTATGCGTGTGCGTATGCATGTTTGTCCTTGTGTGCGTGTGCTTGCCTAATTGCGAGTGCTTAAATTAATCTGTCTATAAATGGATCAGTCATTCTGTTGCAGTTTGAGCACGGTGCGATGAGTTTGTCACGGGAAGTCATTTATTTGTTGACTCGTCCCTCTGCATCAACATGGCTGCCTGCTGTGCTGTCAGCGGTGGGCTAACAGGCAGTGAGAGGTCGGGGAGAAGGGGAGGTGAGAGTGATGTAGGACCGGCCTCCGCCGAACCACAGAGCCGCTCCCCGGTCCAAACAGATCATATTCTACTGTAAACTCTGATGCTGAAGATGCACAGACAACCTGGCGCCCATAAGGAGGACACACATAGCACTACGCCGTTTATGGCATAGTGCGTTACGCCTACCACACAGTCCATATATGTACCGTATATGTTTACATAGAGACGGAGAGACACACTTGTCCAGATTACAAACACAAGCAGAAGACACAAATAAATGGCCAACATAGACGCCATGGTACTGTGTGTGTGTGTGTGTGTGTATGACAGACAACAGATGTGGTGCGTGTGCCAGTAATAGTAAAAATAGTAATCTAATCTTGCGTTTAATAAGAGCACAAGAGAAACCAAAAAAATAGGCAATAAATGGTATTCGGAAACACAGGAAGCTTTCATCCATCACCACTCTGTGTTAAGACTTCACCAGCTCTACATTAGATGACAGGACAGATACTGGACATAGGGAACTGTGAAGAGACAGCTTGGCAAGAAGTGAGAAATAATATGCCTTTCAGCGATGTGGTGGCGGGTTCATAGCTTTCCACTTAGCATTCTCTGTTTAGCCTTTCTCAAGAGGTTTTGTGGACATTACTTCGGCACTGGAAATGGGCAGCGTTATTGCTTCAGATGCCTGGTTATTTATACTGTCCTTTTCGCTGAAATAGGATAAATGTGCTGGATAAAGCAGCTAATAAACAGCTTGATTGTTTGCTATTTCATGTATTATGTGTGGCATACTGTATGTTCCACTATAGTAACCGCTTATATGCCAAAAACAAGAACCAGCTGCTTGGAATTATATCTGACCAAATAAACTTTGGGACAAAAGTATAGAGATTAAGGACAGACTGTTAAAAATTAGTCAAGGAATTACATATGACCTTAATATTTGTTTTATTTATTTTATGTTTTTATCAGTGAGTGGATTTGGTTCCATGTGCACATGGCCATAACCAGGCCATGTTGTGTATCCACACATGGTATATACAGTACAGAGGTTATTTTCCAGTCTGGTCTTTTTCCATCCTCCCAGTTCTAATTCCACTCATCCGTAGCACACAATGATGAAACGAGACTAGTGCTACTGTCAGGAAGACAGTATGACCCGTCTGAAGACCCAGGTTCCTCCTGTAGTCCTCCTCTGCTGACCTCTCCACCTCATAAGTCCTTTCAAACACTTTCACCCCTTCCCTAATCTGAGTTTGTTTTCCATGAACCAACTTCTCCCCACTTTTTTGTCTGTCTGTGTTAATAAAAGGGAAGGAATAGAAACACAGGTTATTTTTATTGAATGCTTCACTGACTATGGCTGTAATGAACAGTTTGGTTCAACTACTACTGACAAATGTGACAAATACTGACAAATTCTGACTACTGACCTCTGCAATATGTAATGCACCTCCTGGTTGGATAAATGTATTACTGCTTACATTGTTGCTATATACAAATATCTTCGTCATGTTCGTGTGGTCAAATGCATCTCTAGCTACCTCCTGCTGTGGTTTGTGCGATGGGCTCATTGATGCATCTTGGGAAAATTAACAAATGGATTTAACAGAAAGGGGACTTTCTTGACAACACAATTAAGGTCTCATTCCCAGAAGCAGACAGACAACAATAACATGTCAAACAAAACCCTCTTTCAACCATTTAAACATTCATAACGGTTGATAAAGGATCAAAATAGTTGTGCGGTGACTATTAGCATTGTTCAAAGTCTGACGTGGTGCCTTCCGGGCAGCAGATTTGTCCCCTTCCTAGCGAAAATGGTAATCCCATAAGAGGGATGAGGCCTTTTGGGCTGGAGAGCAGTGAGTCAGCCGAGCTGGTCATTCTGTGCAACCAGAGGCCTGAATAACCAGAAGGTGATTGGATAGAAGTATAGAAATGATGAGTTTGACGGGGCAGGGTGTTCCAGGAATTGGGACAAAGGGACAATGTGCTTTGTTTGGAGAAAACTTCCAAGCACAGTCTCCGCTTCCCTATTGCCTTCCGATAGCTGAACTGCAAAACTTGTCCTATTGCTCATGCTGTGTATCCAAGCCAAGCTGTAAACCTGAAAAATGGTACAGTTCAGCTTTGCAGCCTTCTAAACTCCAACTGTTGAGCAAATTGCTGGTTTGAGCAGTGCACAACTCTGAGAGTGGTGCTTCGTTGAGCCGTGCGCTAAAGCTCTGCTCATGGGAAAACAATGGCTCAGCGCTGAGGGTATAGGCAGATTAAGGTATCTGTTTATCTGTGTCTGTGTGCAATCAATGTGGATGCGTGCTTTGATGTGTGTATGTGCGTATGCCGACGTGAATGTGTGTATACAAGGGCATGTACAGTATGGGTGTGAGTGAGTGAGTGTGTGTGTGAGTTTGTGTGTGTGTTTGTCTATGTGTGTATGCTGTCGCCAAGTGATGGCGCTTCCCTTATGAGCTGGTGTTGACAGGCAGAGACAGAGGCTGTGCGGAGTGTGATTAAGGAGCCGGGGGAACTCTCTCAGATAGCTGAAGGTCAGGCCTTCCAAGGGTTTCATCATCACTCACCTCACATAGTGCGAGCTGCACCATGCTGGACACATTAAAGTTCACATTCACACTCTCTTCTATGACACCTTAGCTACATATGGAGCAAACATGCACAGAGTTTACGTGTTACTGTGGGTGGTAGTGGGGAGTGGTTTTGGCACCATCTGCAGGTGGGGAGAGCCAGCACTGGCAACCAGAAGGGGACGCAGCTGCAGAAGATTGAGGGAACCGACAGAGACTTGTTACAGTGGCATAGTCGGTTGTGGGGTAGAGATGGACCAGGAGACAGGTGGAATCAAAGGCAGCCTTAGCTGGGCATTTATTTTCACTTTTCAGACACATTTATAAGTAATAACGGTAGACTGCAGACTGAAGTGGGAGCCCAGCCTTGCTGTCAGGAGAGAAAGTGTGAGGTGAAAACACAGCAGCTTTTATACACTATGCTAATTCCCTCAATCTTCTGCAGGTGTCAGTCTGGTTTGATACTACTTGTGAATTTCAATTTCAAATCTCTAACCCTACTAATGATACTTATTCCTAGAGAAGGTTTAGCTGGCGGTGACTGTAACATACAGTGGTTTGACAAAATGCTTACATACAGTATTATAAGTCGCTTTGGACAAAAGCATCTGCTAAATGACATAATGTAATGTAAAATCTAGTTTATCATTACTGGTTTAATTCATGAGGCATCAATTCTATACAAAAATCACTCACTCATAGGACTTAATCTCTAGAGATATAATGTATTAAATTCTGTATTATAATCTCTATCATATAATGTGTACAATTTCAAATATTCATTACTAATCAGACTTTGTATGACAAGTTGTTCACCAGTAAGACTACTGCTAGTGTTTCAGTCATATATTTGACCCTGCACGAAGAACAGTTACTTGCAAAATGCTTGGCTAATCAATTTTGACTCTGAGAAAATGTCCAGTCTTGAATTACTGCACAATGGGGAACAAAGTTATAAACTGTCTCATTCCAATAAAGAATGATGATCAGGAGTCAAAGAAGTTTATGATATTTCGAACCATTTTATATATATATATATATATATATATATAAAATAGCTTCTGATCCTGTTCTCCAAAACCCACACAGTCGCGACACATGTACTGCAGGTGAGGGGCTGGTTTGTACCTGGTTTAATATTAGTTGTGTGGTGCAGTGTAATAAAAAGCAGTGTAATGTCCCACAATGCGGTTTGGATGACTGCGCCTCTTTTTGCTGGCTGTTCCCTCTCTCTGTGTCTGTGAGCTCACTGAGTCTGCCTAAACAAATACCTCATCCCTATGAGAGAAAAGGGAGAGGGCGAGTGGAGTGGGGGTTTATAGGGATTGAAAGGAAGTAATAGAGAGAGAGTGATATAGAGAGAAATGTAGTGTAGAGCTTAGTATGAAAGAAAACACAGTCGCATATACATCAAAACAGCCTCCAGCATTTGACCTTTGCTCAGTTAATGAGTTATTTAGCTGTGAGATCCTCGCCACACATCTATCCACTGTATATCCTGCCACATCTGTGGGAAATATATGTTCCACAACACCATTCGAATCGAGGTACCAAGGCTCTCATTTAGCAATGTTTTGTGGAAAAAGTTCTTAAGTTGGTTCTTACGTAAAGTTTCGTGCAAACAAATGAAATGGGATTCATTCAACATCCGTACACACACCTGAAATAACTTTTTCTTGATGAATCCCAACCATTCTGACTAGTGCTGGGCGATATGGCCAAAAACGTTATCACGATAAAATATTTCATACCATTCAATAACAATATTTATCCCAGTATATATACAGTAAATCACAATTTCTGTTGAATGCTTTTTAAAATGTTTATAAAGAAGACATAAACAGTAGTCTTAAAATCAAAATCTACATTGTAAAAAAAAATGTTTCATCAAAACTTAGCAGCATTTAGCATCCTCTTAAATAAATAAATATCAAAGAAAAATAGGGGGGAAAAATCTTAAAATAAAATGCTAAACATTATTTGTATATAATGAACATTGCACAGCACTCATAATGTAAGTAAAGTGAACAAGAAGTATCAAGTGCAGCTGCTTTAAAGTTAGATGTGTAGAATTTAGCGGCATCTAGCGGTGAGGTTGCAGATTGCAACCAACTGAATTCCCCTCCCGTCACCCTCCCCTTCCAAGCGTGTAGGAGAATCTACGGTGGCCGCAAAACTCGTGAAAAAACAAGAAAGTATACTTATGAATATTATATTCAATTTCTGCCAAGTCCATTCCGCTAGATACCACTCAATTCTACACCTGCACCTTTAATTAAAAAAATGATTTTGATAAAATCAAAAACAAAATAAAATGACAAGTCAGCCTAAATCGAAATAAAGTTTGTGGTGTCACCCATCTTCGTCGGCACGTCGACATATTTTACACAATGGATATTTACCATCTGCTTTGGGTCGGAACTTAAAGGTGTCCTGTTATGCTTTTCCTTTTTTTCTGTCGTATATATAATGTTACAATGTCGGATGTTCATATTAGACGTGGCCAAAGTGTCAAATAATGAGGTAAACTAATGATAAAGTAATCCCTGTGAGCAAAAGGATCAGGGTTCAGACTGCTCTGAACGCTAGGCTCCCAACATTTTTTTTCCAGGCAGTGATGTGCTGGAGGCACAATCAGAGTTGGCCAATCAGACGAAAGTGGGCTTCTAGGGAGGGGCAGACAGGAGCTAATATGGCTTGTTTTAGACAGGCTGAACTGAGGGGCTGCGTAAAGGGCCAGTATAAGATAAATAATGTTTTTTTTTAAACTGTGAATCATGCAAAGTCCCAGAATAAAAATATAGAGCTGGAAATAAGCAAAATAGGCTGCCTTTAAATATCCAAAGAAACGCCAAACTATGGATGTATGTGGCCCTCATTTGCCATTTGAGGTGAAAGGTCAGCTTATATCGTCCAAATTGGGTGGCTTTTCATTGCCACTTACCTAACGCGTCTATAAATGAACAAATTTGTGGTAGACATTATCGAAATTATCAAGCTCATTTTATTTCGACATCAAGGAAAAATTATTGCGATAATTATCGTTATCGTTTTATCGCCCATCACTAATTCTGACTCACAATGCTCCTGCAGAGTACTTATTAATGCGTATAAACATTTAAAATAATGTGAAATAACTTACAAAACAACTTACAAATGCATGTCTGTGTCAACTGATTAAAGGACTGATAAGGAATTGACCTGAGGGTTGAGGTTGGTTATAGTTCATAATCTAATTTGCTTCAATCTAACTGAAAATAAGTAATGTCTTATGTAAAAATGTTTTAATAACTGCACGTTACCAACTGTGTGAGCTCTGTTACCATACAAAATAAACAAATAAAAAAAATGAATGGTGAACAGTTTTTTCATTAACACAGTGTTCAAACTCTTTTACTGCTCCACAACATCCTGGCTCAGGAATATGACTTTGTGATATTGAACGTTTGATCTAAGTACTTTCAGCTGCGCTTGGCTTTATATTCGTATGAAATGAGCAGACCAGTCGTGGGCGTGCACTCCGCCAGGATAATTGTGTGATTATTTTCATCTGGTGTGTAATTAAAACACAGCACTGTGATAACACTGTGGGTAAACTTGTGGAGAATTCTTAATCCAGTAATGGTTTTATAAATCCTTTACGGCTCAAGATGATTTCATACCCTGACCTTTTTTTCAAGAGGAACGAAGTCACTCTTTATTTTTACATGCTTCACATTCATCCGTATATCAACATCTGGTAGCTGCCCGTTTTACCCAGTGTCCTCTCTTGTTGGCCACTGGGGAGCTCGGCAAATATTGTGGAACTTATATTTTATAAATAAAAGGTTGTCAAACTTGTAGGTTATAAAAACAAATTATGTGTAACATGAGCATTCAAACATTTGAAATTTGATTGTTTGTTCAAATGTAATGTAGTCAAAGAGTTATTGCACTGAAAGTCTTGTTGTGTACTTTGTAAACGGTCCCTAACATGCCATTGAAAAAGGGTCCAACATTCCAGGTAAGTAAGCCGCTGCTCTCGCTTGTGAGTTAAAGATATAAAGGCCCTTGAGTATCTGTTTAATATCTGAATATCAAACTGATTTTACCTGAGTTGACAGCTCACTGAACGATGAATGCAACAAGAACGAGGCTGACTGGTTTGATGAAAGCATAGTGTGACTACTAGTGAAGAGATGAGACTTAACGGCCTGGCCCGACCAACTTGATTTACAATGCCTCCATTTAACCTCCATCCACCTTGTATTGGCAGCAAGAATTCGCTGCGCAAGGGCTGATGGGATAGATTGCCATATGAACCAAGCTTGTTATGTGGATAAAGTGGTGGGACAAAAAAGTTCAGTTAATCTTCTCCTATTTGATTGGAAAAACAACATTTGGTTTGTTCTCCCGACTCTCACACAGCACAAACTTGGCAGGGCGGCCACGGGTCTATGCACATACATCACATTAAGTTGTGCCAAACCATAACACAGGACAGGTTTTATCCTCACCATTGTGTTGTTAGAGTGCACGCTCTGCTCCTATAGTTCCAGTGTGGACTTATGATGACTAAACCACAGTCGCATGTCTAGTTCCTCTCCCTCTGTTTCTCTCTGTCTGTGTCTGATTTCTGCTTACAGTATTACACCCTCCAATCTGAACCTGAAACAGAAATGCAGACACAGGGATACACATAAAGTGTAGATGATAGGTAGAGAAATAGCAGAGAGGAACACAAACATCTCTGTGGAGATGTGGCTTCAACAAAGGCTATGTAAGTTTACAGGAAGTCATATCGAAAGGAGGCACGAGCTGTCAATTAAAAGGTCTCAAGAATGGAATTTTGTTTTCGTAAAACACATCCTTCAAGTTTGTTCCCTGGAACTACTGGCTTGGTTGGTTTTCTCACCGTTGTAATTTCATTGTCATAATGAATGCTGGGATGTCTGGGTCTGTCCAGTCAAGTAACCAACTGATACATCCTCAACATGTATTTTGGGTGAAGTAAGATTACATCATGGAGTTGTAGGCTTCCTTGGCTTTGGCTTCGATTTGAAGAGAACTTGGTTTGTAAAGGTGATGTCAAGAGAGGTAATGAGACATTTACCGATAAGTACAGATAACTGATAAAACTAAATAAATCAGTCCATCTGAATAGGGATAAGAACATTCTACCTGTATCTAGTGCATGCGCCTCATGCACTCCATCCACCCAATGAGCATTTGCACTATTTATACATAGATATCCCAGTGCAGCTCCCAGTTTGTTGGTTCAGTGCATGTAAGAGAAGAGGATAAGTTTCCAGAGTCATGTAAGTCGAGCTGAGACCAAAACGAGGAAGCATAAATCACTTACATCTGGATTGGTCCTGCTAGACGCCCACAAGAGCTCTGTGGCAGAACATGAGGGACTCGCCTCAGTTTCTACCACAGCGTGTCCCATTAGGATGTCTGTCAAGGTCCGTACTTTCCTTTAGCACAGACAGGGATTCAAACGCTGTGGAGCTTCTAAAACAATGTGTATGTGTGTGCATAGAGGGGTGATTGTAGCAAATTAGAGATCACAGAAAAGTGATAATTAGTTGTTGTATTCGTTTTGTGCGTATTTGCACATGACCACATTTAAGCACGTTCATGCCCATGTCAGTGCATACATGATAGCTGTGTGGACATGTTACATCAAGATTAGATTGTTTTGGGTTAGATTAGATTTCATGCTACTTTATTGTCACCATTGGGAAATTATATTGCTGTTTTGTAGCAGCAAAAAATACACACTTAGACATACACAAAGTCGTGAAATTGCTCATTGTGTCTTTTGTTTCGCAAACTATATTGCATATTTTATGTTTGTGAAAGATTCTAAAAAATCCCATTACTTCAAACAAATTCTAAAAACTACCACAGAAAATGAGTTTAGCTGAATTCCAGTCAGGTTATGGTTCTGGTTAGGGGATAGGGTTACCTGTCTTACGATGCTCAAGACGCTTCCTTTTCTATTTGCTGCACATGGTTTTTATTCCAGTCCCTGAATGTCTTTATTGTCACAGAGTTGTTGTTTTGACATCCGAAGAGCGCTCGGCCGGACGAGACCACACAACCCTCACATCCCTCACCATAAAACAACACAATGCTCGTGATGAAAGGTTTTCCACTGAAACATACTTTCACTGAAACGTAGAACTCCTGCCCGAGTCCTTTGCTATGCCAAACATGTGTTGCTCTTTTAAAATGTTGGATCATTAATGTCCATAAACACTTCAAACACTGAAGAGGGATTGCACTCTTGGTTCTAATGCTGGCTCTTAGGAGCTGCGTTTGGTTAGGTTTTAGGTTTTATTGTTTTAGGCAGCGGGGGAAAGTAAAGCCGGTTATTGGGCTCCGAATCGGCTCATGGAAAGGAATCAGATGATTAAGGATGTACGATCTGTAATCACACCAAGGACAAATACCAGCAGAGAACATTTAAGGACTCTGGTTATGGCTGATATATCCAAATATTTATTACAGTGGTCTTTGTTGTAGAAAGCCACAGTTAAATGTGTCACTCCTTATAATAAGATGGTCAATTTGTCATGCATGTCATAATTTTCTATATTTTTTACAATATTTACCACCGTCACTAAAAGCATTCTATTATAAATGTTGAAAAAAACAAAAACACTTATTTCTGACATTTTCTTGATTCGGAAAACCAGAAGTGAGTAACTAGCAGGCCTTCAGGTGCTGTGATCACAGTGAAGAGCGAAGCAGATTATTCTTCAGAAAGTCAGTGTCACAAAGTCGCTTATCACATTGTGAGAATGTCGCCAACTGTGACAAGTGTCTCTGGTGTTTGGTGACATCTCATAGAGTGACAAAATGCAGGGTTTCTGTTTTTAATCTGTCATCTCAATACCTCACGGGATAAGAGCCTGGAACATAGAGTGAGCCAGGCCTGGCAGTAGAGATGCTTCAAATAACAGAACTAGGCCAGTTATAAAGACACAACGATAGAAGTTCCTGTGTGGGACAGAGTGAGAGAACACATTGGCTGGGGATGACGATTAGGGGGAATGATGAGAGAAAAGATATAGGACAAAAGAAATGTGATTGGACATGTTGGTACATAAAGTACCGACACACAAATAGTTGTGGGGGTGAGAGGAGAGAGGACCTACTTAACCACGAACAGGACTCTGCTGACCCAATGGCCTGAATCTGTATCTCCTGAAAGACCTATTATCTTGGGTTCCACAGAAGGGGTGGGGGACAAGAGAGGTGGGGTGCAGGGGGAGGATGAGAGCAAAGGCAGGGGTTGATTGGAGAGCTAGCATTAGTGAATAGGGCAATTTACACTCGACAATTGTGGAATGGCACCCAAACAGGGACGACGGTGGCGTAGGAGGTAGAGTGGGTCGTCCAGTAATCAGAGGGTTCCTCCCCATTAGTAATGAATCCCCAGCGGCCTGGCAGCATGGTGAAGTGTCCTTGAGCAAGACACTGAACCCCCTAACTGCTCTAGTTGAGCAGGTGTGCGCCTTGCATGGTTGCCGCCGCCATCGATAATAATAATAATAATCTTTATTTTTATAGCACTTTTCCAAAACATAGTTACAAAGCGCTTACATAACATCAAAGATAAAACCATAAGAAGAATTGTGCAAGAAACATAATAAAAAGAACATAGGAAGATAAGAAGAAAACACAGATGACAAAAGTCTACAAAAGTGTGTTTTAAGAAGTGATTTGAAAGAGTTGAATTTGCTGAATTTGTTGAATTTGCTGAATTTGCGAGCCTAACATCCTCAGGCTGGTCATTCCAAAGTCTAGGGGCCCTAGTAGCAAAGGCCGCAGTGCCTTTTGTCTTCAGTATAGACTTTGGAATGGCCAGAAGGGCCCTGCCTGAGGATCTTAAGATGTGCTCTGGCTCATATGGGGTTAAAAGGTCTGTGATGTAGGAAGGGGCTAGACCGAGACATGCCTTAAAAGTAATCAGTAAAATCTTGAAATCAATTCTAAAAGTAATGGGTAACCAATGAAGGGAAGCTAAAATTGATGTAATGTGCTCTGCTCTCCTGGTTTTAGTTAAGAGCCTGGCTGCTGTGTTCTGTACTAATTGGAGACGGGAATGGTTTTCTTTTAGACGCTGGAGTATATGGAATTGAAGTAATCTAGACGGGAGGAAGACTTTGATGACTTTTTCTAGATCTGCAGGAGTTAGAAAATAGTTAATTTTAGAGAGGTTTCTTCGCTGGTAAAAAGAGGACTGAGCAACCTTGTTTACCTGTATGTTAAAGCTAAGAAGTCACCAAGATTATGCATAATTATTGCAGTGGAGGATGGAGGGCTGAATTAAATGACTTCAGATTTGCTGTTGTTTAACTGTAAAAAGTTTTGAGCCATCCAACAGTGCAAATCATCTAAACATGCTTTGAGAGTCGTTAGGCACCCAGAGTCCCGAGAATTAATGGGCAGGTACAGTTGTGCGTAATAGTGTAAATTTATGTTGTGTTTGGGGATAATGTGGACTAATGGAAGCATGTAGAGTGAGAATAATATGGGGCCAAGAATAGAGCCTTGCAGCACAACGTACTTCATCTGTGCCAAGGTGGAGACTGAGATAACTAAACTAACTGAAAACTGTCTGATAAATAAGAGACAAACCACTTAGCAGAGCTGTTTCTGTGCTGTGGCATGGCCAAAAACCTGATTGGAATTTTTCAAATAGGTTATTGGTGTTCAAGTAGTCACTAAGCTGTTTATACACAACTTTCTCTAAGACTGGATAAGAATGGGAGTTTAGAGATGGGTCTAAGAACTGAGGGGTCCAGATTGGGTTTTTTAAGAAGCAGTTAAAGTCAGGTACTGAGCCAGTGGTGAGGGAACTATTTATAATGGTCAAAATGCTAGGGCCAACTGAATCCATGACTTCTTTGAGCAGTCTTGTGGGAACAATATCTAGGGGGCAGGAAGAGGATTTCACGTGTAATATAATGTCTGTGAGTGTTTCTGCAGTTATAGGAACAAATGCATACATTTTAGCCTCCATATGGAAGGTAACAGAGAGGTCACATGCAGGTGGGATTATTTGATCCCGGATATCTTCAATTTTCTTAGTAAAGAATAGAAGAAACTTTTCACATTCCTCTGGAGAGGAACTACTGTACAGCATTAAATTCCTTCATAAGATATTTCATATGAGTATAAAACACATTTAGGTTGCAGGCTATCTATTTCCTTTCCGCCTTTCTCCGTTCCCTCTTTACTGTACGGACCTCAGGATCATTGAGCCAGGAAATTTTACTGATGCTTTTTTTCTTGTATTTTACAGGGGCTAGAGTATCAAGGGTGACCTGACAGAGGTCATTAAATCTATTTACTGTAGCAATCAGTCGTCTGATGAGAGGAAACAGAGGGAGTAGGAGAAGCAAGGAATACATCAGAGAATTTCTCGGCAGTCAAGGAATTAATTTTGTGGGAGCGAGTGGGGGAAGACATGAACTTGGGTGGGAGAGGGCATAACATTTCAAAGCTGATGCTAGAATGATCAGAGATACCTCTATCCAAAAACTCAGGGTTCAGAAGACCATGAGTCACTACAAGGTCAAGAGTATGGCCTTGATTATGTGTAGGCCCAGTGACATGAACTGTCAGGTTAAAAGTCTCTCCAATAGGTTTATAAATTCTTGGGCAAAAACATTATCAGGGCAGCAAATGTGGATATAAAAATCTCAGAGAATGAGGACTATTATGATTGGGCATTATTATTGAAAGTAGTTCTGAGAATTCATCAATAAATTTTGAGTTAGGCTTAGGAGGGTGGTAAACTAATACACAGAAGATGGGATGAGGCTTGTTTCTAAGGCTAAGTGCAAGGGGCTCCAAGGAAGGAAGTCTATTCCTCTGAACGACAGCCACACCCCGTCTCTGGCCAGAGGGTCTGGGATTCTGGAGGTAATAAAAGCCAGGGGGGGTGGCTTCATTCAGGGCACAGTGAACTTCTGGTTTAAACCATGTTTCTCTCAACATTAGGAAGTCCAGATTATTTGAAATCATTGCAGATAAAAGATTTGTTGTTCAAGGATCTAACATTCTGTAAAACTAACTTGATAATAGTATTTAGAGGAGCAGTATAAGAGTTTGTGTTTATACGAATGAGGTTGGAGTGGTTTAGGGGGGGAGAAACATTTTTGGATGGATGGCTGGAGAAGGGCAAACGATGAACAAGATATTTGGTCTGGGCGTAAAAACAATAGGAATGCTATTTCTGTAGGAAAGGTCAGGAGGCACCGAACCAACATTATATCAGCTTGAGGTAGAACACAGTGCAAGGTCATGGTTAAAAGATAAAGGTTTTGTACCTGACCTGTTTAAGTTGCGGCCATCTCTTGCAAAAAGGTCTCTGCAAGCTCAAAATGCAGCAAAGTTATCCGAATAGGCAATGTTAAAGCAGCTACAGTACCTCTTTAGCCAGATATTTAGCTGACGGATGCGGCTAAAGTCCATGTCTCCAAAGCAGGAAGAGGGGATTGGTCCAGATATCAAAATTTTCTTTTTTGTTTTCAAAGCGGTATTCATAAGGTCTATAAAATCGGTGTGATGTTCAGATTTTTTTAAACGGTGATCATTAGAGCCGGCGTGAAGAATCATTTCGGAGACGATTATCGCGAGCAATTGAGGGGATGACAGAGTCGATGTCACGCACCAATACTCCGCTGTAACAAAATGTCTCTGCATTTCGGAGATCAAGATGCCAAACCATTGACGAGCCCACAACAAGTGTGGATGGAGGAACAGATGAAGGCGGGTGTCGGGGCTGTTCGTGAGCAACCCTACCAGACAGGATCGAGGTTCGTCACGAGCCATCCGATTCGGGGAGGTGCATCTCGCAGCGGGGCATCTCGCAGCGGAGCATCTCGCAGCGGAGCAGGGGGTACCTAGTGACATGGGGGACAATGGAGGATGGAAGCAACCGGCCCAGGAAGTGTCATCCAGATTGTCCAAGGTGACAAACCTGTTGTCTGTCCAGAGGACCAAGGTAGAGAAGGACGGGAAGGTCGCCTGCCATGGCAATTCCTCCCGCGAGCCGCAGTCCAGGGCTCTGTCTGGTGTGGCGTGGAGCTGACGAGAGCCGTGGGTCCCGCTCCTAGCTGGGGCCAGGGGTCTTCAGCATGGCTCGGTGCAGCAGCGGCTGGACAAAGGGCAGTGGACAGAGGAGGCGCCTGGGCGAGCAGCAGGCAAGGCACAGACCACGGCAGCAGAGGAGCCACCAGCTGGCTCAGGAGGCATCCGGTGTGTGCTCCTGACCACCTGGGGGCAGGACCCGTGCGGCAGGAGGCGGGACGCGATCTGCAGCAGCAGTGGAGCCACCAACCATCCTGTAACAGTGAGTAAGCTGGCTGGCAAAGTCCACACATAACCATGTTGATGTGTCAGAGGCCCGCTAGCAATAGCAGCCGGCTAATGCTAGTGTGTAGTGCACTAGTTAGTATAGCCACCTAGTAGTTAGACTGCCGGCTAGCTTCGCCCCCAAGCTAAAAACAAACCTAGCTACAGTAAGCTAGCGGCGGGTAAAACACGTACAATCAATGGTCATAAAAACATCATCAGGTAAAAGTGGCCGTGTAAGAATCACAACTTAAAGACAGTTAAAAAAAGATGGCAGTAAATTAAATAAGAAAAGTTGTTAAAAACAGAATAATAATAAAATAGGTAGAGCAGCGAAAGTACTTCTCGGTTGGTGCACAGGACGTGGACAAGACAGAGTTTCATGTACGTCTCACGACAGGTTTCCCTGTTGTGGTCATATGTCACTAATCTCCACTGCATTTAAACACACACCTGGTCTGCTCACTCAGTAGGAAACCTGTTTCCATGACAGGGGCTTCCTTCCAAGGTCCCGATAAACCCGTGAGGATGGGTTGTAGAGCTCAGGAATACATATAGATGTATGAATGTGTGGGTGAATGTGAGGCATGTACTGTAAAACGCTTTGAGTAGTCACAAGATTCGAAAAGTGCTATATATAAAGTGCTATATCTAAAATACAGTCCAGTCCAAACACACTGTGGTAGTGGGGAGTGGTTTTGGCACCATCTGCAGGTGGGGATAGCCAGCACCAGGGGCGCCGCCAAGGGGGGACCAGGGGGGGGCCACGGCCACCTTGATACAATCGCTGGCCCCCCCACTGGCCCCCCCTCGCGAGTCCCACCCAATCAAAAGTGGAGCACGGGGGACGGTCGAGCACGGGGGCGGGACCGCTCGTGCGCGGTCGCCCCCGTGCATCTTGCATGCACATGCTCCGGCTCCGCTGCCCAGCGCTCCCTCTCCCTCCCTCCGTGGAGCTTTATTGCGCAAAATGAACTGAATTGCTGTCCCTTTTCCTGGTTCTCTGTAGTTCAAAACACACCGTGCGATCCATATCGCGTCGCGCATGGCAAGTCAACCCTCCACCCCCGCCAACATGTTTTAGTGAGCCACCCCAGGATTTTCTGTGGTCCCATCTGGTGAAAGTAAGCAGCGCCCCTATGAAATATTTCTGGGGGCGCCACTGGCCAGCACTGGCAACCGGAAGGGGACGCAGCTGCAGAAGATTGAGGTGATTAGCAGAGTGTTGTGAAAGCTGTGTTTTCACCTCACTCGCTCTCTCCCGACAGCGAGGCTGGGCTCCGACTCCAGAATGCATACTATGGTGGTTACTTGTCTTGACTTTTGGTAAAATAAATGCCTGCCTCTAAAGGCTGCTTTTGTCCTACCTGCCTCCTGGTCCATCTCTGCACCGCAACTGACAAGACACGTGTTACACACACACTCCCCCCCCGAGCCCTATTTATTAAGATGGCAGGCGGAAAGGAGACGGATGAGGCGGAGATGTGAGATTATGTCAATTAGTGTGCACACTCCCACCTGACCGTTCTCGCCGTCCGGGAGAGGGAGGTCAGAGTTCACGACATGACTGTTGGTGGCACACTGCTAAATGTAGGAAGCACAGCGGGTGTGAACCACACCACACGCAGTTTATTGCAGGGGTCTCTAACTCAAATTACCTGGAGGCCACTGGCCAGCTTGTCTTCTCCTGCGGGACTGCGTTGAACATCAAGGGAAAAACAAACTGTCCGACATTTTTTTAATATATATATATATTTTTTTTAATTTCCTAATATGCTGGAGATATAATAATGATGATTATTATTATTATTATTATTATAATAATTATAATATATTACCATTATTGAATTGCCTAAAAATACATGTACTGTCTGTAAAAAACACCTAATCATAAAATAGTTATATAAAATATTTTATTTGATTCTGTTTTATATTCTGAAAACACTAAACAGTAATATTGTGTGGATTAATTAAGCATTGTGATTTTAAACTAATTCGCCATAATTAAGACAATTATTTAATTGTCTCGCGGGACAGTAGTTTGGTGCCCCTCGTTTATAGACTGTGTGTGTGTGTGTGTGTGTGTGTGTGTGTGTGTGTGTGTGTGTGAGAGATCAATAGTCAAGATCAATTGACTATTGATTACTGCTTTATTTATTGGTTCAAGCTTTTCTTTACAAACATACAGTAGTGTGTGTTTTGGTGTTCATATTTGTATTTGCACATAGCAGTGGGTGAATGTTTGCATCTCCACAAAGGTTTGTGTGTAGATGATGTACTGTTGCTACTATGTAACATATGTATATATATACACATATATACATACCTGTCTGCACATGCATGCTTCTGGTCATCTGTGTCTTCATGTGTCTTTGTGTGTGTGTGTGTGTTCAAATGTGTGTGTGTGTGTGTGTGTGCACGCTGCTGTTTTCCATGTGACGGTAAATCTCAGTGTTGACATGTTGGTTCAGTGGGGGAACAGCAGGTTTGGGACCGTCCTGATGGTCTCCGCAGATGGCCCCCGACCCTGCCCAGCGGAGGCCTTCTACCTCACCTATTAATTTATTCATTTTCCACTGCAGATGAGTCAGTGAGGCCAGTGTGATTGTTTCCAAGAGTCAAATTCCCCCGAGGGGCAGCCTGGGTGTTTTCTCACCCCTCCTTCCCCTCTTGACCCCTTTCTCCTAATTTTCCCCTTCCCTCCCTCTCTCTCTCTCTCTTTCTCTCTCTCACTCATTCACTTATCCCCTCACTCCCACACTCCCACTCTCCGCCATGCACACTCTTGTCTTTCTCTGCCCAGACGAGTGTGTGTGTGTGTGTGTGTGTGTTTTGTGGGTCTAACCTCGTAACCCTTCTGGAAAAAGACAGACTGACAGGCTCGAACTAAGCATCGTTTCACTGTGACAGCATCATTGTGCCACCGTGTCAGTGAGTGACACACATCAGTATTGATAGGAAAGTCACACACACACATGCACAATTATACATGCACGCACATCATACACACACATGCAGGGGTGCAAACAACACACACATACACACACAAATATGCACACTAGTTTTTTAACATTCTGCAGTGATTATAGTGGCGTCTAGAGCCATCACATGCTTTAAATTAGCAAGAATAGTAAGGAGTTGGTGAGTGGGTGCTGGGGAGGACAGAGCCCCGATTTGACTGACAGAACTAGGATGAAAATGATGTCACAGATGTTAAAATAGTATGAACATCCACCATACCATGGTTTGGAAAGTGGTTCAGTATGCAAGTTATGTGTTAATAAATATTATTAGCATTTTGTTAATAACGTATAAAGCGAGAGTAAACAACGGCAACTGTCGTCTGTGCACATGTGTGAGAGTGCGATTCATTTCATTCATCATTTTAAACCACCAGCACACAGATGGTTTGGTCTATTATCCACAGATATGTTGCTTTGAGAGATAAATGCATCTTTTTAGTTGAAAGGAACACTTATTTGGAGACAAGTTAATGTGTCTCACCCCATGGGCCGAAGTTTGAGTTCGGAAGATGGAATATGGAATATGGAATACAGAATACGGAACACTAATTATTTTGTTTTTTCGGCAATGTGTGCATGTGAGCATGAGCCTGTGGTTGTGTGTGTGTATGTGTATGCATGCATGGACATGTGCAGGTGCTTTATAACTGGAAAAATGTGGGGCTTATCAGGGCGCTGCAATAAAATAACAATTCAGCCATTCATTCTCTGGAGTGTGTGAGAGTGAAAGAGAAAGTTACATATTTAAAATTATTTTTTAACATTTTAAGGTTACCCTCACTTATCTGTGTGTATACAGTACTGTGAAAAGCTTTAGGCACTTTAGATGTTTTTGTCTTAGACGGTTATTTTATATCTTTATATCTTTTATATCTTATATACTGTATATATATCTTATATGTGTAGCATAACGATGACCCCAACCATACAGCCTGCAACAGATGTCGTTAATTGATAAATAACAACATAAAGCATCCTCACTT
>OMKR01110302.1:0-15592 GCA_900302355.1 Cyttopsis rosea | reverse complement strand
CCTTTGGTCTACTTCACTTTGTCAGGCAGGCCCTATTTAAGTGATTTCTTGATTGAGAACAGGTGTGGCAGTAATCAGGCCTGGGTGTGGCTAGAGAAATTGAACTCAGGTGTGATAAACCACAGTTATGTTTTAACAGGGGGGGCAAACACTTTTTCACACAGGGCCATGTAGGTTTGGATTTTTTTCTCCCTTAATAATAAAAACCTTCATTTAAAAACTGCATTTTGTGTTTACTTGTGTTGTCTTTGACGAATATTTAAATTTGTTTGATGATCTGAAACATTTAAGTGTGACAAACATGCAAAAAAATGAGAAATCAGGAAGGGGGCAAACACTTTTTCACACCACTGTAGGTATGGAGGTTTGGACTAAATCATATCCAATAATAAAACTCTTCTCAGATTGCCGTCCCAGAGACGATAAATCTTATCAAACGGGGTCCGTGGCCTAATGCGGATCAACTTGAGGATCCTTGATTTGAAAATAGTTGAGAAACACACACACTCTGGTCGCCATTGATGAACATCAAGTTGACCATCCATTCAGTTAATACAGAAGCGTATGTTTACGGTCACATTTTCGGTTCATATAGGCTTATTGCCAACATTTTGTTCACTGTTTAAGGCTTATATTTAATGTCAGGTTTATTGTACATCACCATTTCAATCTCATATATGTATGTATATTTGTATGGGATTTCACTTTTGGACACAACCTTGTATTTTCATTTTATCTTTTCTTTTTTTATTGTTTTTCTGTTATTTTAGGTTATATTTGTTGTATATTATTAGGTTTAGTGTATATTGCCATATTTTATTGTGTACATTGTTAACAGTTTATTGTATATTTTCCAATTTTTCCATTTTCATATTTATTGTATTGCTTTATTATTATTTTGCCTATGGTTTTGATGTGAGTTGTTGAGACAATGCACCTCCCCCCAGGGATGAAAAGAATATCCATCTATCTTGAGAACATTCATTTTTTATATATATGTTTGCCTATTTCTGTTCTGTATTTTTTGTCTATCTGTGTATATTTGGCTATTTTATTATAATTATTGTTATTAATATTTAATTTAATTAAAAATTTCTTCACACTATTAAGCTTTTTTTAATGCTAATTATCTGTAGAGAAACACACCAATCCTCACCATGACAAATTCCTTGTATATTGGCGGAATAAACTGATTCCGTTGAGTCTTTATACTATATGTGTTAGCAGGCAGTGTATCAGGTTTTGAAGAAACATGAACAAACAATATCTGCTCCCAAGAAAGACCCTGTTTGGAGAGATTGTTTCCTCCTGCATCACCCTTTACATTTCCACATGTTTGATTTGATTTTCATTCACTTTGTTTCTTTGAATGTTTAGGATGCAATGTGTCTAGACATGGAACGAACAGACTTTTGAGATAGCCCGGTCTGGGCCGCTCCGGCACGGTGTGGCGGGGTGAGGCCGGGCTCTACGCCGGATAAAGTTACCGTGAAAGCCATGAGCGTGTGTAAACTAATCCATCCTCACCCAACTGCCAGGCATAGTCTACGATCCACCGCATGTCTCTAGGCATTCTGTGTGCGCAATCTCTTGCGTAGCTTCTACCATCATGGAAGTAGAGGTTTTCATTCATTCAATTAAATTGTCTACTATGTCTTTATGACCGCTCTTGGATTCGAAAGTATTGAAGTGTTGACAGAACCGTGATATTTTTCATTTTTAAAGAACTCCTATGGCATTATAGTCAGTCTACAATGGACTTCCTCTGACCATGAGTGTCCAAGAGTATCACTCTCAGTAGTTGAGGATTGACTGCTCATTGCCGAGCCCCCAACTGGCACTGCCTCATATACACTCTAATAAACTCTAATACCCGAACCCTAACCCTAACCCCAAAGTGAAATGACAGTTCTGTTACAGCAGTTTGTGGGAAAATGAATCTAGAAGTTTTCATCAAAACACACAGCGCATTACCTTACCTTACTTGCATTAAGAGTTAAGTGACTTGACGGTTCATAGGAGCCAACGGGGACAGGGCTACACCGACAGTAAACAACCGGCCCCTCAGTTCATTCTAACCCTAATGAATGACAGGTGAACACAAGGACTCGAACTCTGACCCTCGTCTCCCAAGGAGATTCTTCACACGCATCCCCCACTGAAATATTCACACCAAGATGTTCGACTGGCATCAACCATATAGACAAATGCTCAACCCAAAAGTAAGATGAGACAACCGTATATATTTGGCAATCTTGTTTTTATTTGATTTTATTTGATTCGATCTTAATGCGACCTTTGCCTGTTGTTCTACTAAGGCAATGACCGCTTTCTGCGTTTCTCACTCTTGCAGGGTGCTAGAGTAGAATATTCAGTCAACTTTTTGTCAACATTTTGTCTATATGTTTGCTATATACACTCACTGTGTACTTTATTAGGTACGCCTGTACTATCCAATGTAATCCAATACACCAGCTCAGCCATAAATGTTGCTTTATGTTCCTATAATGTTCAGGTTTTTTTTACGCCGTCATAGAAGACGTGTTAATTCAATGATATGTTTTAGCATCGAGGTCATAGTTTGTGGTGGTGTTGTACTGAGCTGCATTCTATTCAGAGGTGTTTCTGATATTCTGCCCCCTCATGTATGTAAATAGGGACAAAAATTTTGAAACACCTCAATATAATGCAGTTCAGTACAATGCCACATTAAACTATGACCTCAGTCATAAACGTATCATTGAATTTACACAGTTCCGACTCTATGTCAACGAAACCTGAACATTATAAACTTGATAAAAGTAGAATTCATGGCAGAGCTGGTGTATTGGATTACATTGGATTGTACAGGTGGACCTAATAAAGTGCACACTGAGTGTAAATATATCCATAAACTATTTCAGTCCAAGTCTTTACTGTAGAAACATCAATCTATCAGCTTCATCCCAGCATTACGTCTAAATTTGGATACAGTACACTTATCATCCCTAACCCTAAAGCAATTAGACCCGGGAGAAAATAGATGTATTTTTAGAATTCCCATCAACACAGATGCCAGTGCAACAGAGAACAAAGGAGACTACGTAAACGTATACATCGGATTGTGTGTAAATGGAAACCACGAGAGGGCGACATTGAGGTTGTAACCGGGGAGGAAGTAGGGTCGGTTTATTTCTGGAGCTTGTGTTTGCTCTTGTCTGAGAACTAACAGCTGAGCATGTGCCGGGGTAAGGGCAAGACATGATGTATACCGCTGCAGCACTGGCCAGATGCAGGTGTCTGTTTACCCTTACAAAATAAACCGCTAGCTCCACCAAAATCCTCTAATTACAGAATTATATATATATATATACACAGTACTGTATGTTGATGCTTCACTGTTATCAAATGTTTTCCAACCCTTTTTTCTATCTTTTTTTCTAAATGTCAGAAACATGTATAACTGTGCTTATTATTATGTAATACTAGTAGTTTGATTCAGTTCACAAACTGAAAATAATTAACTCTCGTTCAACGTTCACTGGAAGTCCTCGCTCAACGTGCATTAAACCAACTGAATCAAATGAACCGAGAGTCGGAAAATCGAATGACCGAGTGACCCGTCAAGAACCGAATCAAAACAAAAAAAGTCAAACCGTCGTCACTTTCAGAGTGAAACTTGTTCTGGTGAACGCAGAGCTGCTATCCTGACACATCCTCCACCGCTGGCGAGCACAGTGATTGAAAAACACTGCTGTAATCTCTATCATCTTATTGTCTGGACTATTTCCAAAGCAAACTTGGGTTACACAACCACAGCAGAAACAGTGAAATCTGCAAGGTTTGTATTAAACAACATAAAAGCATACACTGTTACCTAAATCACTGGGGTTGTAAGGGAGCGAAATGACAGAGAAATTTGTTATAGGAGGAGAGGTATTGTGGTCAGTGTGTAAGTCACATCAATCTCACCCAATTACACATTACAAATTATGTGATTTACCAAAGTTTTTCAACCACTGCGCCACAGCACACTAGTGTACTAGCGTGTGAAGAAATTTCAAATTCGACTTAAAATAAATAATGGAAACCGGCTCTTGTGTTGCAAGATCAAGATTGTGAGGTGGTACCAATTCGTCAGTTCCCGCAAGAATGTGTTCATCAGAACAAGCTCAAGTTTTTCACAAAGACTTTTGAAAATGACTTTTTTTGAGATTTGGTTCTTGACGACTCTCAGTGAAGGCTAAAGGGTCGTAAAATTCTCAGACTGTTTGATTAAGTTGGTAAATGCACGGCGAGGGAGGGAGGACTGAGTCGGAAGAGTCGGTTCTGCTCCGAGTTGCAAATGGAATTCTCACAAAACTTATAGAATTTTGTCACAGGTATTTATTTTGGTGGAATGCAAATTCTAAATCAGTCACATTCAATATGAATTATGACCATTACCTAGACTACCTTGTTTGCCTCAGTTTGTGAGTTGAAGATTCACCCCCCGCCGACTCTTTTGCTTGAGTGAGTCCAGACTCCCGAGTTAATTAAAAGATTTGTTCGTCATGAACTAATCGGTTGCAAGTCTTGCATCACTAACTATTATTAGGCCATAATAATCACAGCTCTATGTGTTTGTGACATTTTTACAGGTTAAGAGGATAGTGGTGTGTCGTGGGATTCTTTCATTTATCATTTCCATATTTCGAAAGGTCTGAAACACTGATTTATAGTTCATATTTTCTGAGACAAGAGGCCCCCGGACATGGAAGCCCTGAGTAGTCCTTCCAGATTGCTCTTCATTGGGCAATTACATTTTTGGAAGATCAATGTTCACTAACGCCAAGATATTCATGATATTTGTGTAAACACTGTAATGCCATGTCCTCGGTCCCAGCAGTCATATCAGTATAACTAGAAGGTGCTGTGAAACATTTCGCTTTTCAGATGAGAGTTGCTCTTAGTTGAAATCTAAAAACTAAAAACAGAATACATGAATATCAATACAGGTCAGGTATACTGTATAGTTATACATTATGGAGCCATTCAACCGTGTAATCTTAGATAAATGACACCTCTCCACTCTAGATAATTTCACAGTACATTTTTATTCAAGTATAAAATAAATAGAACATTCAACAATCTATATGATTACATGTTTCTTGCGCCCAAAGTAAAAATGGTCACCCCCCCCCCCCCCCAAAAAAAAGCGATGTTCTTTTGGAGACTTTCACACATTATTATTCTGCCAACAATCCCACGCTTCAGATTAAATGGATTTCAATGTGACAAGATAAAACGAGCAACTTGTAGTCTTCATAGTAACTACTCAGTATATATAAACAACAAAAAGACATTGAGAAAACTTTCTCTGTCCTTGCTCGTCACATCAATTATGAAACGTCCCGTTGTCTGTAACCCTTTCTGATTTATAGTCATCTGGTCAGGAGTCTCCCGTCATTATGGCCAGGAATTCATCTTGATTTACTGGAAGAAAAGCAAAACACAAGTATCGCAAATGATGAATTCGAAATGTGTCAGAAATGAGTCAAGAACATATGAAATAGCTACAAAGTTTCATAAACTAATGTTAGCCATCTTAAAGAATAAAATGAGTGTCACATTAGTCTTGTCAATCAAAATTGATATTAAAGATGAAAAGATATGGAATTTTAGAAGTTACTAACCTTGTATTTCTTCTGTACATACTACATTGGTTGTCTGTGTATGCGTTCCACACATGTGGACTAGAAGTGGACTTTTTCCAGTTTTTAATAGTTTGAATGCATGGCAAGCCAGTGCAAAAGCTTCGTTCCAGTGCCAAACCATTTAACCCAATGCCACCTTTATAGAAACACCATCAAACAAATCAAAGTTCAACGTTTCAGTAAAACGTGCGATGGCTTACTCTCGCCGTCGCCGTCGGTGTCGAACTCGTCGATCATACTCCTCAGCTCCTCATCGGTGATGTTCTCCCCGAGCTCGCGGGCCACCCTCCTCAGGTTCCTCAGGCTGATCTTGCCCGATTCATCATCGTCGAAGAGCTTGAAGGCCTTCACGATCTCCTCCTTCGGGTCCCGCTCCAGTATACGGTCAGTGACTTCGGCGACAAGAGGGAAAATACAAAAGAAGCAAGCATAAATTTCCTTCTAGTGAATTTCTAGTTTACTGTTCATCTAATGTTAGCCATCTTAAAGGGGACCAATTATGAAAAACTCGCTTTTTCAGTGCTTGTGACTTACATTTGGGTCTCTGATAGGCCTACTAACACACGAACTGTGAAATAAGACAACCCAGTCATTTTCTTTTTTTTTTTTCAGTTTTTCTACGTCGGTGAGAAAACGTGATGAAACACACCATTCAGATTTGCCTACCAACCCTTAGCCATTAGAATTAGACCCAGCCCCCATCTGAGTAACACCGCCCACGGCTAGAGAAACTTCCATTTCGCCATTTTATTATCGCCGGCGAACCATGTCGCATTATGTCGACGTTAAGAGCTAAGAACAAATGCTCTTAGCTTCCACAGAGGCATATATAGAAAATGTTTTATAAACGGCTTGTGATTGAAAGACTAAGCCCCTTTCCCACGTGGAATGAAAGCTGCAAATCCACTGGCAATGTTCCATATTATGCCGTAATGTGGCAACATGAGCCAGTCTCGATGTCCCGTAATAGTCGTTCCGTAAATCTCCACACTCTCAACCTTGTATAATTTCCGGGAAAATGCCGGGAAATTATTGGCAATTATTGGTTTTCGTGAAGAAAAAAAAAAAAAAACATTTGGAAAAAAAAAGTGAGTCCGAACTGTGGCACTCGGCTGCAAAGATGAGAAATTTAAACACATCCATTTTTCTTCTTAAATTTTATTATGCCACTCAGACAATAGACGTGTCTTTTAGAGTTAGTGGTGCGGTGCGGTGCGTTGGCATTGGGCACAAGCGCTTCACCTGCCCGCAGCAATGCACCAGAGTGCAGAGCAGCTGGTGTGGCTCCATCGGAGCCGGAGAGGGAGTGAGGAAGAAGGAGCCAGGAAAAAAACGAAACCGATTGAAATTGCCGACAGATTGTTCAAACGATCACATCCACACTAGACATAACATATTAACCCTAACCCATTACGTACCGTATCCGTAATAGTCACCTAATGTGGGAACAGACGCCATACGGAACTTCTCCATAAAGGAGGCGAATGTGTGAATGAATCTGCTGCCTTTGCCGTATATTTTTTATCCAGCAATGTTATGGATTCCATGTGAGAAAGGGGCTTTAATCCACCTTTATGTCACACAATAAGCAGGTATTGATTGTAATATTTACCCAACAGAGACGTCCTGCTTAATCTCTGTTGCTGCGGATGTTTGTGCTCTGGACTCTCATATTCCAGATCTGATTCGGGATCCAACATGTAAGGTTCGATTTGAACAGTTGCTATTTCCAATCAAGAACGAGGAATTACAGCTTTTTATATTCTTTACATATATTTCTACTCCATCTTACTTTTACACCGGCGGCGATCACGCACTGGGTCCTCCCTCGACACTCTTCTAGAAGTTGGCCAATCAGAAGAATGTGGGCTTTTAGGGAGGCTCTTAAAGAGACAGGAGCTGAAATGGCTTGTTTCAGACAGAGGCTGAATTGAGGGGTTACGTAAAGGGCCAGTATAAGATAAATATGTTTATCTTAATGTTTTTTTGTGTGTAGTGGAGTCCCAGATTAAAAATATAAAGAGTGACAATGAGCATAATAGCTTAAGGAATCAAACAAGTGTCACATCAGTATTATCAAATTAGATATTAAGATGAAAGATATGGAATTCGAGAAGACACCAACCTTGTATTTCTTAATAATATAAAATCAACATCAGGCATGATTTGAGCATATTGGGGTTACATATATTAAATGTATTACGGTTAAGTATATTACGTTTAACTTTTAGGTTAATTTTATTGTTAGGTTTATTTTATAGTCAAGTTCTTAGGTTTATCTAGTTACGTTGCAGGTAAATAGTTATTGTTTATCATTAGGTTTACTGCCATATTTTGGTTATTTACTGTTAAAGGGGACATCATTTTTTATGAACTAGAATTACTGCGTCGCGGTTGTATGCCTTCGTCAACAGCCAACATACAGTTTACATCCATGTCTGTCCAGACACATAATCAATGTAGAGGTCACAGTGACCTTGACCTTTGACTACTAAATACCAATCAGTTCATCCTTGAGTCCAAGTGGATGATTGTACCAAATTTGAATTCCCTCAAAGCATTCCTGAGATATCGCATTCACGAGAATAGAACGGACAACCATAAAAAATGATGCCTCCAGCCAGGGCTGTCGCAGAGGCATAAAAACACACTTTTTCAGTGCTTGTGCACACACACATTTGGGTCTCTGATGGGCCTACTAACACACAAACTGTAAAATAAGACAACCGGGTCAGCTTTTTGTGAGCTGCCTTTGTCAGAAAACGTGCGATTCAACAAGCCGTTCTGATTTTCCTCTCCTTCCCATGTCACTTGGAGACTCATTAGGATTAGAACCGCCCCCCATCTGAGTAACTTCACCCACGGCTTAAGAACTACTGGACGTACGAGCATTATGTCGAAGCTAAGAGCTAAGCATGGGAACTGCTCTGTTGTTGGCTGCACAACTTGAATCTGTTAAAAGAAAGAGGAATTAATACCAACTGTCCGTGACAAAACTGCAAACGAGGGAAATGTAAGTATTAAAATAATAATTGTGCTGTGTTTCCTGTGCCATTTTTGAGGCATACCTGTCAATCCTACCGTTTTCCCAGGATTCTCCAGTATTTTACCCTTCTCTACTGCTGTCCTACCGTTTAAATATTTCCCCGTAAATCTTTAAATGTTTAACCTTTCTTAAAAAACAAAACAAGCTGCACGTTTCTCAATCTAAACCATTAAAAACAGTGTTTTTATTGTAGATGTATTTCTTTTATTTTCCTCTGTTTCTGAATTGAAAGAAACAAATAAAGCCCTGTGTGTAAGCCACAAACAGTTCCGGAGTGGTGCGTGGGGAGCAGCAGCAGCTCATTTACACTTAACGCTGCGCACACAGTGCAACAGACCATCTTCTAGTAAACTTAGAGGTTTATTTTGTATTGGCGTTTTCTTTTTCTTTTTTTAATTCTTTTGCTTAGTTATTAATACTTATTATTATTATCATTGCCTATTTTGATGTGAGCTTCTATGACACTGTAATGAATAAAGTATCCATCAATGAAAATACAACACAAATACAATGCATAATCTATATTAACATTAAACATTAAAAATGAAAATGCTTACCAACTTCATTGAAGTCCTCAAATGTTATTTTGCCATTTCCCACTCTGTCATAGTCCTTGAGAATCTTCAGAACGTCCACTTTTCTTACTTCGAAGCCAAGTGCACGCATTGCCACCTGGAGTGAAAAAAAGACATTTTAAAAAGGTACAATATGTAATTTCTGCTGCTAGGGATCTTTCAATCAAAACAATAACAAAAAAGATGAGTCTGATGACTAAGTAGTAGCGTGGGATCATGGGAGTAAGCAAACGGCAATAAATAATTGTGCTCATCAAACAATAGTTAGTAGAGTAATAGTAGAGCAATACAAACAATAGTGGAGTAGAAAAAAAGATTAGAAAATAAAATACGTTGAGTCCTCTGATGTAACATCCGGTGTAGCCCGTGTTGCCACAGAAATTCTAGCAGTAGAGGGGGTAAAGTGGATAGATGTCATGACATTACCGACATTAAAATGACGGCTTTCTCTGGGTTTGAAAATTGTTGGAAACATTTGGGAAAATGTAAGTACACAACTCAACAAAATATTTAAATATAGTTTGTTGGAAGATGTCATGCGTTTGACTAATTCGGCTGTAACATTTAAAGGTACAATATGTAATTTCTGTCACTATGGGGTCTCTCAATCAAAACAATAACAAAAGACGGCGGAGTTTGACGTAGTAGTAGCGTAGGATCATGGGAGTTGTTGTCTTCATTGCACCATTGCCGATTTTCATCGGCAATGGTGCGGCACGTTCAGCGACAGAACACGCAGCAAACGGCAATAAATTATCGTGCTCCATCAAACAATAGTTAGTAGAGTAATAGTAGAGCAATACAAACAATAGTACAATACAGTGGCTAGCTAATGTTAGCGCAAACTTTTTTCTACTCCCTGTAGATGGACATGTCCAATATGGCGGCGACGTTGACATACGATCCAAATGCCAACGCGGCGTAAAGAGGATATGTCACCATTGACCGGATATGAGGTCATTGGTAGTAGGGCTGAACAATTTATCGAAATATTACCGAAATCTGATAAAAAGGTAAAATGTGCGTGTGACAGAAGATCTTTATAAATGAAGCACTCTAGTGCTGCAGAGACATCATGGCCTACAAATCTCGCTTGCTCTCCAGATGAAAAGAAAAATGTTTCTTTGGTACAAACGGCAACAAATGTAAAATGTTTAATGTTTTTTTTCAGTGAATATGAAAATTGTGATGCAAAAATGATCGACACTCGTGATCGTGAATCATATCGCAATCGTAATATCTATCAAAATAACAAAACATAATAAATAAATACATTTTTTACCATATCGTGCAGCCCTAACTGACAAGACGACCTAATGAAACGGTCCGTTACCCATCTAAAAATGACGCATTTCTCTGGGTTGGAAGATGATTGTAAACATTTGGGACAACGCAAGTACACAACCAAACAAAATATAAAACACGGGTCGCGTCGATTTTAGAAAATTTAACGCGGAAAAGTTAGACATTGTACCTTTAATATTTACCTTAAGTTCGTGGTAGTCAATTTCCTTGTCTTTGTCCGTGTCAAACAGCTCAAAAGCTTCTTTAATTTCGTGTTTCTGCTCCTCTGTGAGCTCTCTCCTCTTCTTGCGCTTGGCTTTGTCTGCAGCAAGTTCGGTTCTGCAATGCAGGCATCGGTTCCTTTTTAGCAAGCATTGCTACATTAGCCTCTACGTCACATGCCCTAGAACCACCACGACTAAACATTGCATTTTGAACTCAAGTCGACTGCCACGGCAAGCGAACGACCGCGTAAATCTGGACGCACACATGGTTGTCAACAGCTCGGCACGGTGGCTACCGTTCCACGTTAAAAAAAACAAAAAACAACCGACGCCATATCTTCTTCAAGGGGAACGGTGCATGACAATACAAACAGCAGGTTTACGGAGAAGAGACGGCACATTACCGGAAAGACAGACTCATTGTGAAGGATGTCCGCCACCTGTTACCGAGACGCAAACAGGTACAGTACACCGCAACAAATCCGGCTGGCCGCGCGCACAGCGGCCTCCTATTGGCGGGGCTGCGCGCTGCGTGCCAGTAAGAACGTTCCTGATTCGTCAGAATGAGTCTGTGTCACGCGCCTCGTCGTTCCGTTGGGGGGTGGAGGGGGGGGTTTGGCTGCTATTAAGATTAAAAATCAAATCTTGACGTTGGCTATACATATACATGAGTGCGGATTAACAAACAAAGCAAAAGCCTCAAATTGCTGTTTTTTTTTTTTTTTTTAAGTAAGTGGAGCTTTACTAGAGTCACTATCCTATGGATGTTGCGAGAAAAAGTGTCAGAATTCCAAGAAATAAAGTCGCAATTAAGCAATTTTTTTTCTTAATATGGCGGAAGCGGGCTTCCGTACTTCCACCCTCTACATAAGTAACATAAAAGCAGGAAAACTTGATCATCTCTTTCTATTTTCTATTTTTTTCCTCTTGTACATTTCACCTTGTTAACTTTTATTTTCCTTCTATTTTATTCTCTCTTGATTGAAATGACGCACGACATTGTTATTTGCCACGTCTGCTTTGCATCGTAATGTTATTCAACAAAAATATATTTTTAATTAATTAAATTAAATATTAAATAAAATTAAATCAAAATAATTAAATAAATTATTTTTACATTATTAATAACATATTAACATTAATATTTTCATTTTATTTTTATTCCGTGTATATTATTCAGAGAGTTGTTGATATTGAGCTGAAGGAGGTGAAGGCTGCTCCCATAACGCGCACAAAAGAGTTCTAGTCCAGCTTTCCAACGATGATGATGATGTTATTTGTACAGTCTGGTTAATTCGTCAACAGCTGCAACCAGCGGTCAGTTGTCGGTCGCTGTCTCTGAATAATGACCGTCGCCACGGGAAACCACTCCTCCGCCCGGCCACTCCCTCGCGCCGCTCTGCCGTGCTAATGCTAATGCTAACACTGGCCGGCGGCGCCATCTTGTGACGCTACAGAGCAACTACAACGGGGAATAAAATAACGTTTCGTTTTTTCCGAGGAGATATTAGAAACGACACTTTAATTTGAGTTGAGCATATTTGTAATGGAACTGCAACGAGTGACGTGTTTAATATTTAAATTAATATATTTTCATTTTATTTTTTATTTTGAAGCACTGTATGTAATGTAATGTAATGTATGTGCCCCTGGTAAAGCCAGCGGAGACTGTTCCCTCCAGTAGGGCCGAGCGCTGACCATGGATCAAATTACTTCTACGTAACCTTACTAATACAAATAAATCATATACTTAGGGATCTGGAGCAGTTGTAAACAGTCACATATTAAGCGATAGTCAGTTTTTAGTTGTAATCTATCAGCAGTTTCAACAACCAGTCAGAAAATGCTCACGACTGCAATGATTATTTAAATGTTTTTACAGTGCATGTGTATATTGTACACCACAAAAGCATTGTCTTGTAATCCAAGGTCATGTGAAATATAAACTAATTCAATAAAGTGATGATAGTTGTATTGTATGTATATCCTAATTGCTTTTTCTAGCAGAATTAACAAATTCTACTCAAAGCTAAGCCAACAAATCATTTGGAAAATGAAAATCACCAAAACAGTGTTTTCAGAACATCAACATCAACCAAAAAAAAAAAAAACACTGAAGTGAAATTAGGCAATAGAAACATGCTGCTATGAGCTGGGAGAGGCTGTTTAACCACAAATTGTAGGGGAACTATAACAACAAGACACGCCAAGAAAACAATATTGGGCCACCCACATACTTGTTTTCTTCAACTCACCCCTGACAGCATCATACAGGGTGGACCCCGGCTATCAAGGGAGGGATTGAGCCATCATCTCTCAGCGTTACATGACCTCGCTTCAGGGTTAAGTGTGGTGTTACTGCCACCTGCTGGCGACTGTGAAATATACTTCCTATGACAAAACTTCTGAATTACTTTCCTGCAAATTTGGGAGATTCTCTTTGGGAGATTCTCTTTTAGAACCCAGTTTACAAATTTCCCCACAAAAACAACAATATTGGAGCAATTAACGAAAATGACAAACGGTAAAATATGTACAAGTAGAATAAAGCTCGCTTCACACCAAATCCGAAAACTGATCCAACAATTGGATATTCCCCCCATGTTTCACGTTAAAGGTGCAGTGTGTAGAATTTAGCGCTCACTAGCAGTGAGCAAATTGCAACCAACTGAATTCCCCTCCGTGTAGGAGAAGCTACGGGGGTCGCAGTGGGAAAAACGCGGAAGTCCCTCTCTAGAGCCAGTGTTTGGTTTGTCCGTTCTGGGCTACTGTGGAAACATGGCGGTGCAAGATGGCGGCGTCCGTGGAAGGGGCTCCAGCCCCCATGGAGATATAAACGGCTCATTCTAAGGCAATGAAAACACAACGATTCTTATTTTCATGGGATTATACACTAATTAATACATACTTATGAATATTATATTCCATTTCTGCCAAGTCCGTTCTGCTAGATGCCACTAAATTCTACACACTGCACCTTTAGAGTGGTGCCTGGGGCTGCAAGAAACACTCAGAAAAACCACCGTTACAAGGGATCCTACAATTTCACAGTAAACGTTGAATATTATTATTGAATATTTTTTTAAACTATAATTCACATTACAAGCGTTGCCTATGTAGTTAAATAGACCTAAGCAAGCAAACACACACATTTACACAGACGATCAAACACGGATACGTATGCATGCGATCACTCATGCACAATGTCACTGAAGGGCTACCCGCTGCACATAAACACACATGAAAGTGTGTGTTTCTCCTGGGACCTGTGTGTGTGAAGTGTGTGTTTCTCCTGAGTGCACCTCCACAGCCAGCACCTCCCCGGAAACAAACCACAGAGGTTTCTTGTGCCGCCCGCTTTCGCTGCTTTGGCCAGGGGAGCGCAGAGGTAGTGACGAAAGGTTCAACTCATATTGAGAGTCGGTTCTTGTCGAGTCACTCGCTTAAAAAGACTCGTTCGATTTTCCGACTCTTTGTTAGTTTTTTTTCCGTTGGTTGTAACGCACGGCGAGCGGTGCACGAGAGTCAGGAGAGTCGGTTTGGCTCTGAGTTGTGAATGGAATACTCGCAAGAATCATTTAATTCTGTCACAATTAGTTTTTAGTATTTTTTTTATTAGTTAAAAAACATTTAGGTGGAAGAAGAACGCAAACTGTCGATTCCAGAATTGTATTTTTTTTTTAGCCAAATCGTCACAAAAATATTTATTGTGGCAGAGAAATGCAAAAAGTGTGAATCACAAAAGTAAGCGAATTCTTTCAAAATTATTTAATTTGGTGGAAGGTGAAAGTGTAAATTAGTCACATTCAATATGGAGTTCGCCAAATGTCTAGACCTTTTTTTTTTTTTTTTTTTTTTACCTTTGACTTTAATTTAGTGATTTTTTTCAGTTTGTGAGTCGAAGATTAACTCTCTCGCCGACGGCCGAGTCATTTATAATATTGTTCGCTACGACCGACCCGTTCACGAGTCTTGCATCACTATGCAGAGGCAGAAGACGGGCTTAGTGGAGGAAAGAGAGGATTGGAAAAGGGAGTTTTATTTCCAAAATATATAAACATTAACCCCCAATCCATACTGTTCATAGTTATTATTTCAGGGAACAGAGGCAAACAAACAAACGTATTAGATTGTTGTTTTGAACCTATAGGCCTACTTACTTACTTATGTCTTCGCACTGAAATATAAGGTCATAAAGTCCTAGCAAGTACGTTTAATTTGAATAATTAAGCACAATTAATACTAAATACTTCCATGCTTTCACTTGAGTCTTGAGACTTGTTGTCGAAAGCAAGACCCTTAATCGATAACCTTGGACGGGTACTTCTATAGTGCAACGTTATTATATTATATCATCAATAATATTCAGCTTTAAATGGAATCTGATGGGGTCTGATGGTAAAATTGCCAGTCGTTAATCTTTGTTATGGGTGTTTTCATTATTTGTTTTATGTTTTAATATTTCACTGATTTTAATCTTCTGTTGTTATTTTTAGGACCAATGCAAATCACATGAGCTAATGCCTTTATCTTTCTCTGGATTCTATTAATAATTCATCCGATGACCACCCCACCCAGTTCTTTCAAAATAAAAGTTGAAAAACATATATATGTATTTATAATTTTTCTTCTACATGTTCTTCTCTTCTGTCTCCTCATTTTAGCCAGGCATCTTTTTGGGCCACTATCATGGACGTTCCCACAGTGCTCTCAGTAAACTAGGTGCCACTCGGTCTCTGCTTATCGAGCACCGCGTCCCCCTGTCTCACATGTGTGTATGTAGATAGC
>OMKR01110299.1:15108-28735 GCA_900302355.1 Cyttopsis rosea | reverse complement strand
GGAATTTTTCTCTCTCTCTCTCTCTCTAGGGCTTCTTTAAACGCTCAGTGCAAAACAACAAACATTACACCTGCGCAGAGAGACAAAGCTGCCCCATGAACCCTTCGCAGAGGAAACGCTGTCCCTACTGCCGCTTCCAGAAGTGCTTGGCAGTGGGTATGAAAAGAGAAGGTAAATCTCTCTCACACACACACACACACACACACACACACGCACACATGCATACAATGCCGGATGAAAGCTAGTATATAACATCCCACACCGAGCAGTATGACGTAAATTAGTCAAGATGATTTTGGTTTTAAGCAAAAGCCTCATTTTGTGCTTATTGATGTCAGGCGGCACTTCAGAAACAAACCATGGCCCCCCCTGTGAATGAGGTTTGCAAACAAACACCAAGGCAGGCCCACTTCTAGCAATACATTCCACTCCATTGCATGGACATGTACATACACATGTTGTTTCCCCTTGTGTCTCTAATCTATCACGTTGTCAACTAGTTCTAGTAGGAGCCATAATGACCCAGATAATACACGCCAGCTTTTTATTGTAGGCCGTACTCGACCTCGCAGAGTGTAGCGGAAATAGAAAATGCCTCATTTCATCACAGTGACCCATTTACAATACTTTCTGGCACATTGTGACTTCAATATTGGGATATTTTTGTCAATGGGGTATATTAATTTGTTGATGCTGTTGTATTTTTCATGCATTTGTTGTAGTTGATGCAACTGTGTTTTGGAGGATTTCTTTTAAAGGTGCAGTGTGTAGAATTTAGTGACATCTAGCGGAACGGATTTTGCAGAAACGGAATATAATATTCATCAGTATGTTTTAACTAGTGTATAACCCCATGAAAATAAGAATAGTTGTGTTTTTTTCATTACCTTAGAAAGAGCCGTTTTTAAATCTACACAAGGAGCGGTCGCCCTCCACGGACGCCGCCGTGTTGCACCGCCGTGTTGCACCGCCGTGTTTCCACAGTAGCCCAGAATGGACAAACCAAACAGCTCTACCTGGCTCTAGAGAGGGCCTTTCGCGTTTGTCAAGAGTTTCGCGGCCGCCGTAGCTTCTCCTCCAGGGGTAGTGAGTTGGTTGCAATCTGCAACCTCGCCGCTAGATGCCGCTAAATTCTACACACTGCACCTTTAACGCAGCTGTATTTTTTTATGTGTAGCTGATATTTTCATATGCTCCAGTGGATTCATGGTGTAACGTCTCTTGTTGGTCCTCAGCTGTGAGAGCAGACCGCATGAGAGGCGGAAGGAACAAGTTTGGCCCTTTCTACCGTCGGGACAGGCAGATGAAACAGCAGAGGGTTTACTACCAGAGAAGCGCTGCCCCCTACAGGATAAAAATGGAAACTACGCAAACAAACCGACCAACACCACAAAGTGACCACCTAATGGTTGGTCACTCAAATGCTCCCTTGTGCTCAGATTATTTTCACCAATCCCAAACGTTTCCCTGCGGCATTGGCCAATCAGACAGCACCCCTCTCCAGGACAGTACCGCGAGCACAGACCGGGGACGAACACCTCCGGCTCCACCCTTCCCCGGACTGTACCCACCTAACCTTCATGGATACCCTCAGGAGAGAAGAGAGACACTTTTCAACTACAGCTCGGCCCTTGTGAACTCACCAGTGCCCTCAACCTCAAGCAATTTATTTCCTCCACAAAGCCTGGCAATACCGTCCATCCATTCAACACCAAATTCAACCGCTTCAGTGACTCCAGTTTCTACCCTACATTGTAATCCTTCGGCCAACTTTCTGGGTCAGCTGCTGGAGGGGGAGCCGGATGAGGGCCAGCTGTGTGCCAAGGTGCTGGCAAGTCTGCAAAGAGAACAGGCCAACAGAGGCAAACATGACTGCCTCAACACCTTTAGTATCATGTGCAAAATGGCTGACCTCACTCTCTTTGGGCTCGTGGAGTGGGCCAGGAGTAGCATTTTCTTCAAAGACCTGAAGGTAATGAAAGAACAGAACAACTCCACAGCTGTCCGTGAAGCGCAAACATGTAAAGAGGCTACTAAAGTCAGTTCTTGACCCTGCAGGTAGAAGACCAGATGGTGTTGCTGCAAAGCTGTTGGAGTGAGCTGCTGGTCCTGGACCACCTCAGTAGACAGGTGACCTACGGCAAAGAGGGCTGCATCTATCTGGTCACTGGACAACAGGTGAGTCACCTGCACTAACAATACAGCTGCAACATGCTGGGAACACATTTGGTCATCATAATGCCTTGGTGAAAATTAGCATATATCCATCTCATGTGCTTGTCTAATACACTTCCCATTACTTGTCCACTGATCACTGGCTGCCTTTGCGTCGCAGATTGAGGTATCCACCATACTTTCCCAGGCAGGAGTGACTTTGAGCAGCCTCGTGTCAAGGACCCAGGATTTGGTTTCCAAGTTGAAGGCACTCCGATTGGACAAACATGAGTGTGTCTGCCTCAAATACTTAGTTCTATTTAACCCTGGTAAGCCTATTAAAAGCATGAACTATAGTCACACAGACAATATTTTCACCAATATGGGAATTGACAGTGTTAGAACCATGTTGTGCCAATTTCATCAGACAAATGGGCCAGCAGATGTAGACCACAATTACAGCTTATCAGGCCCGTGCAGAGACCTAAATAGGGGCAGGTGCTCAAAGTAAAAAAAATAGAAAATGGCACATGGAAGGCAGATCGCGGGCGCGTTCAGAAGGCGTAGGCCTACCTCATGAATATGCATATCTTTCTTGGAGAAACGGTCCCCCCATCAGCACCCCCGTTGCAACCGTCCGATTAAAACAGGGGTCTGTCGATATACAGTATAATACATCTGCTTCCAATGAAATCTCGATGCCCATTTACGCTTAAAAAAAATACCGCGCCTGATAAAAATGGCGCAATGGACATCAAGGGGCAAATGGGCAAAGCATCCTCCGCCACCCCCTCTGCACAGGCCTGCTGCTGCCTGCATATTTGCCATGTAGAAAAGCATTTTTCCTATTTGGGGCTCTGTAAACTGTGCTTTCTTTTTATTAAAGTCAAATAATAGTACTGTAATTGTATAGTACACATAGTAAAATATAAAATGTTTGATGAGATGCAGCAATTACTCATGTGGGAATGCACCCAGAGCCTCCCAATGACAATGTAGGCAATGTTTTAAAGGGACTTGACTTGAAAAAATCCTTTAAAGAGTATTTCCTTTCTCTAGATGTGAAGTCCATACAGAGCCGTAGGCAGGTGGAGGAGACTCAGGAGAGAGTCAACAGGGCCTTGATGGAGCACACCCAACTCAGTCACCAAGGACATTCAGATAAGTTCGGCCAGCTGCTACTTCGGCTGCCGGAAGTTCGCGGTATCAGCTTGCAGGTGGAGGAGTACCTGTACCAGCGCCACTTACTGGGAGACCTGCCCTGCAACTCGTTACTCACCGAGATGCTACACACCAAGCACATCTAGAACTCTCCTCATGAATGGAAGACAAAAGCAGCTCTGGGCTGATGTTCGGCACTTTTACCAAGCTGTCTCGAAGCCTTCACTCCCATCTGTACGGTCTGAAATTACGGAGAATCCTGTTTATTAGATTAATTCTTACTTTACCCATTCGCAGAGATAAGATCTGACCCTGGATCGGAATTTGTCCAAGCTCCTATTATCAACAATATTAACAACAAAAGTTTTTGTTTTATCAGTATTATGTCAGATGGATTAAGAAACCGTGCCAAACTGTAACTAGTATCACTACTCCTATGACAGCAGAATGAGCAGGATATGCCTTAATTGTTCAGTTGTGAGTAGTAGTAACTCAACTTTATTTTCAAAATAAAGAAATCTTGTTTATAAAATGCAATTAGCTATTGAATCTTTCAGTTATATTCAACTTAAAATAACATTTCAGCACATATATTAGTTGGTTCCTACAGTTTACCCTATATCATATGAGGATGGTGGTGTAATGTGATATCAACTAAAAACAAACTTTGAAGTATAAAATATGAAATGTTAATAACTCAATATGGACATGAAAACAAGATGATTTAAAAAGGATTTTAATTTTGTGTTCCAGTTTCCAGGAAGAGATTTGTATTCAAACAGTTCATGAAATGAACACAGACACTCTGGCGCCACAGATATGATAGCACAGCAAAAAGAAAAGTACAACAATGTGATATAACATGACGTCAATGAAATGAATGAGTGAATCACCACTGTTACCAAAAAAAGAGAGACATAAATAACAAAATCTAAACATCCAATGCACCATCTAATCCATACCCAATAAATAAACCCATGGGTGACAATGGAACTTCTAGAGGAAGAATTGCACAGAATTAAGTTATAGTGTTCAGAGCTACCATATAATATTCTTTACAAACACTTATATACAAACATCAACTACTTCCAGACGCTCTCATCCACACACTTTAACCTGTTCAGTTTACCATTTTCTTTTATAAATGATTCTTCAGGTATTGTTCACATCTCTCGAGGAATCTCGTTCAAACACCGTGCTTTTGTTGGAGGCAGTGAGTGATGTACAACGCACCATTGCTCCACATCAGCAGCTGTAGTGCTAAAGAAGGCAAAGGGGAGAGGAGACGGATCAAAATACCCACCGATTTGGTGGATCTGTTGGTCTGATTATCAGCATTTTCAGGGTCAAGTTATTTCCTGGTAGCATGAGGACAATGGCAACAAAAATTGGCCTTTTTACATTCACCCAGCGATGCATGACACCCTCTCAAAAAGGACTGTGTGGGGCAGGAAAGGGCTGATACAGTCCTAAATAACCCTTCATCAGAGAACATACTGTTCATGTGCAAAACTACACCAAAACAGAGCACTATATAAAATGACACAGCTTGGTGAACTACAGGATTTTATTTCTCCTAGATTGAGGAAAGTTCAGCAAGTGTCAGCAGACAAATTCCATTCCTTCTCACTCGCTCATTCTCCTCTCAATCATACATCTCACTAAATGCTTAAGCAGCAGGCTAGCTTATTCATAGCGTACAAATGTCAACTTACTTCATACAAATCATTGTCAAAATGAAAGGAATAAGCAATAAATTCAATTCATCATATAATAAATCAGCACTGATTATCTTTTTCACACATCCATGTAATGATTAACAGAATAAAGCCCTCCTTCATTGTTCCGGTATAGTTCCTCAAGATTTTCATTCATCACATACTGAAAAGGAGAAACAAACGAAGTAGGAAAAAGTCAGATGAGTCATCCTTTCAGCTCCCAAAGGCTGTAGCGATTTGTCCAGCAAACTCATGTCAAAGTTAGTTTAAAAAAAAACAAACATCCAGGCATCTACAGCTGAAGGACAGTTGAAGTGGAGAACAGTCGAATCAATGGGGGCGCAGGCAGTTTTGGGGGTGTGGAAGCCGCTTGACAGCCACTGCGACCGCCACTAACCGCAGCCCTCAGTGAAACCACCGACTACAGTATTTCCTGGTCCGGGCTGACCAATGAAAACACCCCTGAAGGGACCGAGCGCTTTGTTTGTGCCCTACATTCATAATAGAGCAGCGTTACCTGCTAATCATTCTCAGCCGAGACCTCCCATCTGAACCGAGAGCTGAGGCACTTCTCTCAGCCGATGGGAGGGAGCGAGAGAGCCCTGCAGGTGGGAAGAAAAGGCAGCCGTAGGAAAAGCAAGATGAACAGAGGGGCCAAACTACTACCACCCAAACTGGTAGTTTATGGGCCACTGCAGCACGTAGCTCCCTCTTATTCTCACTGAGTTGCGCAAATGGCTCTGTGGGTGGGGAAAGGCAAGGAGGAGGACAGAGGGTAAGAAAGAAGACAAGTGTTCATCTAAACAACGTCAGTTGGGTTGTTTTTTTGTACAATCTATGTGGAACTGGCAGAGCCAACCATGAACTCCAGAGACAGAAAACTAGTGAAACTGCTTGGAGGAATGGCTCTAGTTATCAATTAATTGGCCATGTGTCTCTTGGCAACTACTGTTTAAAGGGTCCGGGCAGTTACCTAGCAGCCTCACCACGACACCCTCCACCTGCACCAAGGGAAGTAAATTGTCTGAAATTGTCCAAAGGGGAGAGGAGTCGCTGACTCTGGATGATGCTACCTGCTTCTGGGTGTGTCTATTTGGGTGTGCCGAGCTTCTTGGGAGTTCCCGGGCGCTTCTGCCAAAAGTGTGCAGGGATGGTGAAGGCATCGACGCTCATCGACATGGTTTTGGACGGGATGGCGGTGAACTGCTTGCGGTCAGAGCTGTACTTGTAGATGGACTCCACCATTTCGGGAGCGATGACACGGGGCCCGACACCAGTGAGTCGCGCCATCTCCTCGGTTTCGGGGTTCATGGTGTACACCGCCCGAAACTGGCAACTTGAGTCCCTGAACAGGATGAGGAAGTGGTTGGCCGCGCTCTTCTCCATTTCCTGAAGAGGGCGGGATAGAGAAGGCGAGAATTTCAGGTTTAGTGAGATTGTCACGCAGCGGTTAGTGACTTATAGCCTAGTTAAGGCTGTGTTTGGACTCTGTCACAGAAGGACGGCTTACCTCTACAATCTTGTTTTTCTGCGGTTCATTGACCTTGCCAGCCAGGCAGCAGCGAGAGATAGCGTTGTGGATAATGAACTTGTTGGACTTAAAGCTAGGCTCCTTGTACAGCTTTGGCCCTGAAATACACAGCAGTTCCAGATGTTCAATACCCACATATAACTGTTATTTATTGAGGTCATCATAACATGGTACATAGGACTGACCAGTGTATTCTGGGATTGAGGCAGGGGAGGAGATGGTGGAGCCATTTTCCCAGTCCCTCTCTCCATTATGAGCGCTCATTCGTCCTGGTGACATCAGCCTAGAAGGAGAGTGGGAGCGGCTAAAAGAACAAACACAGGATTTGAGAGAGTGAAAGACTGTAAACACACCATGACATCAATCGATCATCTTGTAAGTCTTTCATGAGGCCCTCAGGTATTTGGCCTGTGATACAATGTCCAGAAATGAGTTTCTGGATTTATTTTTACTAATAGTGTGTAATAGTAAGCAATAACGCCAATTTTGTTTCAGTCTGAAGTATTCCCCAGCACTTCTGCCACCAAATAATTACGACTTTGAAAGTTACCTGGGAGACTTCCTGACTGATAGATTTCCAGAGTCATTCGCCATTGAAGAAAGGTTCATGGTAGAGTGAGAGTACACCTTGTTCAACTTTGTGCCTGCGAAAGGGTGGAGAAGAAAGAGTTGGATAAAAATCACAACAATAAATAGGAATGTATGGAGGATGATCACCCCAACACATCAAAGCAGAATTATTCACCCATGAATCCCTTGGCGGGGCTACGGGAGAGCACAGAGTCGTCTCGGAACACGGTCTTGGGCCTCTGCTTCTTGACGCCGCGGACAGTGGTGGGTTTCTGCCTGAGGACCTTGTCGAGGTCTTCCATGATCTTCAGCTGGTGCCTCCTTTCATACTCCTGCCTGGTGAAGTCCCCTCTGCGCTGGGGGGTTCCCTCTGCTGGAGGGGTGCGCGACGCTGGTGGTGTACCTGGAGTCTGGGGTCTGTCTTCCCCTTTATCCCCCCAGCCTTCAATAATCATCCACTGGGGTTTGCTGAAGTTACACAGTGGTGAAGTTTAAGAGCAATAATATATACATATAAAATAATGCATACATAATATGTATACATATTTACATATTTTAATGTGTTTTATATTAATTAATACTATCACCATTACCATTGTTGAGGGTAACTCAACAGGGTATTTATTTGAAACTGAAACTACTTCTACTGTTGTATCATTACTGTGCATTTGACAAATAAAGCAATATTTACTGTATACTATACTATATATTAAACTATGATTAACAGAAAGAAAGAAAGAAAGTAAATTGAATAAATTAAGTTGAAATGAAGTCAAATGACCATGCCATGCAAAAGGTCAGAACTATTAACATATTAAAATAACTCACTAGTTCTTCTAAACATATTGGCAATAAAAATATCCATATCAATATTATTTTTAATTACTTAATAATTACCAAATAACATAGTGTCTGCAACGCTTCCGCAGTTAAGGTACTAGTATTTGTATATTTTTATATATAATATAATATAATAATATACATATTCAAGGTCTTACTTGGACTCTTTTTCTTTTTCCTGTTCTAGTTTACGTCTCTTCAACTCCTCCGTTCTCTTCTGCTGCTTTTCCAACAACGCTGCTCTGCGTTGGGCCATCTCATCTTCTGGCCGTACTTTGTCATCCTGTTCATAAAATACAAACAAAAAAAGAGATGCAATGTCATGTTGAGCTTACGAGTAAATAAATGCTTAGAATGAACAATGCAGAATGTGGTCACCCACCTTAAAAAAGAACCCAACGCCTCCCTTCACCTCAGGCTCGATCATGTCGCTCATGGAGTCGGAGAATATATCAGGTCCTTGGTCCTCGTCCTCCTCGTCTCCTCTCACGGCCGACAGGGAGATCTCAATGAGACTGCTCCGTTTGCCATTAAACGCTGCTGCGGGGATGTCACTCTCGAAGGAACACTCCGAAGGGGCTCCGGAGCTCCCGCCCCCACCGGCCTGCCGCTCCCTCCTGGCCAGAGGCTGCGTCGGCCCGGGCTCCAGGTCCATGCTGAATATACTGTGATCGTCAATGGAGCCCGCCTCTGAAAAGGCGTCCTCCGCTGGGGGTCGGGAGGTGGGAATGGGGGTGAGAGTCGGTGTGGGGGTAGGCACGGGCGTGGGCCCAGGCACAGGCGTGGGCCCAGATGAGAGCAGCTCATCCTGGGAATCGGAGCCGATGCCGATAGAGAATGAGGAGGAAGTCTGTACCTGGCACTGCCAGGGGTTTACGCGACGCAGGTGGGGGATGCGGTCAACGTTTTGATGTGGAATGAGACACCGAGACACGGCCGGAACTTTTACGTCCAATGGACGAGCGTTGTGGTGTTTGGGGCTTTTTGGGGGCACGGACTGGGTTCTGCGGTGGACAGCTTGCGGGGATTTGGGGGGAGTCGTGTGGTTCATGATTTTACGTGAAGGCGATGGGGAGGGGGAGGTGGAATTTAGGTCCCTTGCGGAATCTCGTGACAAACGTGTCGGGGTGGAGGTTTTGGGGCTGGGTGGGATGACCCAGGACTTGTTGCTTGGAGCTGTGGCCTTCTTCCTGATCAGCTGGTTTTGCTGCTCAGACAGACGGTGCATGTCGCTCTGTAAGGAGCTCAGAGCAGCAGTGAGCTTGGACACAGCGTTGTTGTAGTCGCCAAGTGGAGCGGCCGCTTTCTCTCCTGGCGTGCCCGCCTTGGAGGGAGTGAGCTGCTTGTCGACCTGAGATCTTGTTTTGTCGTTACTGTCCTCATCCGCTAAGGGGCGGCGTTTGTCGTGCTCTGGTTCTTCCTCTTCCATTCGAGCCAACCTCTCCTCCAATGTCAAGTGGTCTTCCTCGGTGGAAGACGTGCTGACCTGGCCGTTCTCTTCTGCCCCTTCACCGTCCTCGTCCTGCTGTTCCTTCTTCAGCTGCAGGAACGCGCTCTTGCCCAGTCTTTGTCGATGCTTCGCGAAAATGGCCTCAATGCGTTTCTTCTGGGCTTCGATGGCCTTCCGTTTCTCTTCCAGTCGAGCTCCGAGCTCAGACATCTCGGTGGTGAGCTGTGGACTCTTGCCAGGGCTTTCTTCAGACTTCTGAGCCCAGTTGGTCATCTGAGGAGCGAGGGGCTCGCTGGATTTGGGGGAATCTGTAATCTGTTTCTTTTTGCGTTCTGCAAAGCTTGTCATCTTCACCCCACTGTCTGCCAAGTCTTTGCTTTGAGTCCTGTAGGAGCGTGGACCAGCAGCGGGTGTAGCGGGAGTGGACTGGGTCTTTGGGAGGTCTTCGGAAGCATCAGAGTCAACACTGCCATCTCTCAGGACTGAATCATCATCCCGTGAGCACTCGGAAGTGTTTCTGGTGCGTTTCGGCTCCCTAGAGTCTAACGTGGGCCGGTACATCATTCCTGAACGCGAGGGGGCAGAGCAGCTCATGGGGCCGAGGCTGCTGTTATTTCTGGAACTGCCGGGGGCATCAGGAGAGTGGAGGTAGAAGCCATCGGGAGCACCGTCTGGGTGCAAGCGAGGCTCCATCTTGCTCTCGTTGTGGATTATCTGTAACGCCTCCTCGATGGTGGGCAGCTCTCCCGTTTCACTCTCTCCGAGGCCATTCTCCTCTGCCAGCCGGGGAACGCCGGGGCTCTGTGTGGACCAGGAGGCTCTCTGAGGGCCAATGGGGCCTGCAGGCTTGCCAAGCAGATGGCTGAGGTCCTCAGGAGGGGTGTAGGGCACCCGGGCCATGACTAGGCCTGCTGGGTTGAGCTGATCAGAGCTGACGGAGCGGGTGATGACTGGGTTGCCCATCACAATGTCCACATCACTGTCCAGGCCAAAGGGGATGCTGAAGGACACTGCCGACAAGGGGCGGCTAGGGAGAAGGAGACGAGTTAGGCTAAACGCACTGAAACCACACTGATATCCAAGTGTAGAGTTTGGTTTTGGGCAGGATCTCACAATTCTATTTGATTTTGATACAAAGGGTCACGATTCAATTCAAAATTTATTTAATCCGATATTGATTTTATACATAATGAGAATTGCTATCAACTTTTCAGTATACCATCTGAAGTACATTACAAAAATATTTCACACAACAAATTCAGTCTAATACAGAAATTAAATATTTAATTTCATTTGTGACTATGGCGGGATTCAATTTAAGTCGAAAATGGGTTGCATAACTTTCAAACAGTATCTATACTATTTTCCAATTTCCAATAGAAACAATAGAATTGAATCGTTGAGTGGATTTTTTTTTAACCCAGCCCTAAACACTTAATATGGTGGGAACCTACCTAAGGGGTTTCTTGCTCCAGGTATTTCCCACTCCTTCTAGATGAGACATTGAGGTAGACTGAGTCAAAGATCCTGAGTACATTTGGACACGCACACAAACAGACACGGGTAAGGGCATGCACACCACACAGGGATGTACAAGTCAGGCAAAACAATACATAAATGAAGAAAAAATAACTTACGCTGACAAAAAGAATAATGCAAAATTCTACACGTAACAATTCACAAATGAGGAACAAGCATTTAACCACAGATGTGAACCAGGTGGCACCAGGACACAAAAATATAAGAAAACGACACAAATTTAAATAGTTATGGAATGCGTGATGCTTCTCACCTGACACACCTGCTGGTGAAACAGGGGAGGAGATGGGAAGAAAGGGCTTCTTAAAGATCGAAGGAGAGCCACTGCAAAAAAAAGATGCAGAGAATGCAGAAATACTGTTCAGGTGTTAGTCAGTTACAATATTAAAAGAAGAAACAATCATAACAATACATTCTAAAAGGAATATAACCAAGACAGCCTTTTCACCTGTTAAAACTGGAACTACTTGGTGTTGTCGGTTTGGAGCCATCTAGTGGACAGGAAAAGATTTGGTCAGATTTGGTCTGAACTCATTACCGGACAAGTAATGAGTTTAGATTCAAGACAAAAGTCACATGCAAGCAGGAAAATGGCTGTGCTTACTTGCTGTGTCTATGGGTTGAACAAACTCTGGTCTTTGTACTTCAAACCAGGTCAGCAGCTCTGCCAAGAAGCTCAGCAAGTTGTTCTACATACATACATCACAAACATATTGCATCAGTTATGATGAGAGCAATATGGAAAAACATTAACATCACATTACTCACTTGCAGGGGATTGCGTTTGCACACCAAAGTGTGTGTGTGTGTACGTACCTGAAGCTCCAGTGGGGTGTAGAGCATGTCCTCCAGTGCCAACAGACAGCAGCTTTTCAAACAGCTGTCACAGAACTCACGAATGAACTGCAGGTTATACAAACTGTCTGCTACAGACATGGTCTCCTTCATACAAACATCTGACATGGAGAAAAAGGGAACAGAATAATATGGATTATATATGCACATATATGCTGTAAGTAAATCACCAAAACAGTCATTATTGTACATTCTCTAATGATGCTAATGTCTTGTAAATGAAATAATGGTGAAGTTTAACTACTGATAATTTTGCTGGAGACCCCTGGAATCTCTTTAATGACTCCAAGACATCTCCAGACCACACATTGAGTGCCACTGTACTAACACAAAACCAAGCAGAGATGAGATACCTTCAAGTCTTAGTAGGCCAGGGCAGTAGTAGTGTATGACAGCGACAACAGCACAGCCACTGGACAGGTCTTTGACCTCATTCACCGTTGGGAAGACAGGGTTTTGTTTGGACTGCAACTTGTCCTTCCTGTAACGCAGCTGGAAGAAAAGAGGGGGAAAAAAATTTAATAACAAATAACTTGGCTACAAACCATGTGCTGAAATGGAATCACAGGAGCAAAATGAAATCTAATTCATGTTAACAATCATTTGTAGTAATTTGGTTATTTGCTGATTTCAAAACAAATGTTAATGTCAAGGCATTCCAAACATGAGTGGTTACTTAAAAAAGATGCATCTTCATATCAAAATAGTATAGACATAACAAAGAAAAGTATTTATCAAAACACTTTCAGGTAGTAATGAAAAGAGGAGTGCCGGTGAAGACCATGCTCATATGAAAATAAATAAAAAGAAAGGCAGGCAAATGGCAGGAGCCAAGGGAGTAATTTAATCTAAAACAAAAAGCAGACAGAATCTTGTCAGTAGAAAGTAGGACGACTGAGGGTCTTATGAGGCAAGAGAGAGCAAAAGAAAAAAGTCTTCAAAACAAGTTGAACTACTGAATATAGACAGCTCACTGTCAACAAGCTGACTGTGAGCCTAACTCTTTAAAAACCATACATACAGACACCTTGGTGTCCCACAAAGGACCAGAAGAACAGGTTGCTCTCTTTTTAGGCCTGACAGAAAACTGACTATGATACATGTACCACCTCATGGTACGATCACCCCGCAGGCTGCAATGCATTTCAAACAGAGCTCAGCTTCATCCAGGGGGGACAGGCGACGAGCTCGCAGCTTCACGGCTTCAGGTTTCAACTTTATGCAAATGAGCAGCGCTGAGCACCGGGCGACAGCCAATAGGAGGGAAGATACGCTCTCAATGGCACCGGTTCTGATTCTGGAAAATGGGTTAAAAACTATTGATAAAATAAGTAACACGTCATTTTATCAATAGTTTCTCGATTTTATTATTTTACTATTCTGTTTCTTTATTTTAAGTGATGGATGGCAAGATTATTTACGAAATTTAAACAGTTTTAACAAGTAAACCATTTTAATTTTTAAAAAGTACACACATATGCCACCATCTATCTATATAATGTATATCAAATATGGAAAGGGAGAGAGGTTTGCCGATTTTGAGCCGACACGCCCCCAAAGGCCAGCTGCAGAGAAGCCTCGTCGCCAGCGGTGTCACCGGAAGGCGACAGGACGGGAGCTGCTTGGCTTCATGCTGCAGCTCCGTCGCCAGCGGTGTGACTGCACCATAAAGTGTCAACAGCAATACCTCGACCTGCCCTGTCCTGCCCCATGACCCTGGGCACAGTGACGTGCACTTCGATGCAGTCTGGTGTGAGGTTACACTTGCATTCTCACACCAGCAGATGGGGGGGGGGGGGGGGGAAAAAA
>OMKR01110299.1:0-15088 GCA_900302355.1 Cyttopsis rosea | reverse complement strand
CAGCCGGGGGGGGGGGGGGGGGGGGACAAAAGAAAACAGACCTGCTTGTCAGACATTTGCTGGAAGAGAGAAAATGGAGAAGTCGGAGTGATGGAGGGACTGAGGGAGGTAGCAGGGGAGGAAAAAGGAACTTACAGGAACAAGTTTCCAATACCAGCGAGTAGGACACTGTCAGACAGGAGGGAGAAGCAAAGGAGACAGAGATAGAAAGGGAAATGGAGAACAGGTGGAATAGGAAAGATATTAAAGATATTAAAGAAAATAACCTGAACCCACACCACCAGCACCTGCACCGAATACACCCCCGAACACTCTCCTGATTACATTCTTGTCCGTTTCTCTCCTTTACTGCCATACCTAAGTTTTGTCAATACATGTTGTCGTCTGAGGTTTCTATGTTTATGTTTTTCCATGTACATGTTGTTGTTTGTTTGTTTCTATGTTTATTTGTCTCGCCCGTGGTGATTCTCCCCCTCTTGGAGAAGTATTGATGATTAGTTGTTTATAGATCAAAACATGGTCAGATCATGTTCCAAAGAGTGGGATTGGTGGCGGACTAGTAGAACAAAAAAGGCTGTGCTCTTCTCATCCCACAGGTCGTCCCCAGGACAGAGTTAATACAGCAGTATTTGCTGAATAAAGAATGAATAAAGAGCGGAATTGCAGGTGGAGAATTTGAACTCCACTTGCAGATCAACTCTGTCCTAGATGCAAAGGCATACAAATACTATGTTGTATGCCAAGCATGCTGACGGCACACAAAAAAGAAGAAAAAAAGAAGAAAAATGGAATAGGAAAGTTATTAAAAGACTACAGCTGAGGAACTAGAAAAATAGGAGAAAGAGTTGAGGAGATGGTAGCCGTTTTGATAATGACAAACCGACTCTGTTAACAAACGAAAACATGGGCCCTGAATTATATTTTGCACCAAACATACGCTGATTATGTTTATAGTGTGTGGGATAGGTTGGCTAGATAACATTAATACAGTGCCTGTAAAATTTTTATCTAACAGTTAAATCCGTAATCCGAGAGACCATTGTGCATGTTGGGATCTGCTGCTGTTTCAGTTGTTGGATGTTGTTGGAAAGAATACTTACAGAAGGCTGCACAGGCTGGGGCTCTGTATTGGTCAGAGAGGGATCACTTTGGGCCCCTTCGGCGAGCTGTCTCAGCTTTTGGTTTAACTGAAAGAGAGGAGGCCAAAACATGGTTAGCAAACATAATGCAAGGTCTAATGCTATTAGGGCTTCACAACTATTACAGAATCGTCTGATCACGATTATTTGAGCTGATGGCAATCATTATGTAAAATGGTTAGATTCCACAATCATATGTTTCCATCCAAATTTTAAGTTAATTTTAGAAATGTCACAATAATTTAAATGCAAATTACATGCATAAATTGGGTTGTGGCAAATTAGCTGGGTTTTTTTTACATTGTTCAGTGTCAATAAATGGCTCTTCCTCATAAGGTTGATGTGTATTTTTACACTGTTATAGGATTATACTACAATTATGGCATAGAATGATCAAAGACAATTCAATTGTTAATGGCAATTATTTGTATGATAATTAATCGCCAACTAACGTTTAATGATGGTGAAGACCTATAGGTGGTGCTTGGTGCCCCTTACCATGTCAACCCAGTGAAGCAGAGCCTCCTCCCAGCTGGACCCTCCGCCCAGCAGCTCTGCAGCACCACACCTCTTGACCGCTGCCACCGTCTCCATGGCTCCGATGGCCATGAGAGCATCCATCACTGCTAGGTGGGCACTCTGTACCAATCAAATAGGAGAGAAGGGTGGATGATGAACATGAGCAGTCACAACGAAGGGCAGAAAGTAGAGATGGCATTTACAGCATAAATCAATTATGGTCAAAAATGGTCAGTGACATTTCTAAGTGCTCTGGTAAAGCACTACTCAATGCTACTGCTTTTAAAAGGGATCATTCAACACTGCAGTACCAAGGGCTTATTTACCAACAAGTAACAGGAGGGGTCGCCAGTGGACAATTCTGTGTCAGCAGAAATACAACAACATGGGTTTGGTACTTCTTAATGTCAAAACAAGGTTTGGCTGTTGGCCAGTTCTGTTTCCTTTCTGGAACTGGAAATCCCAGTCCAGGTATAAAAATGTACATATGGAAGTTTGCAACATCAACCTGAAGGAGAGAGAACCTGTTAGACAAATCAAACAACATAGCTGACTAAACACTTAATCAAGCTTCAAGTACTGAAATAGTCATTAGAAGCATGTTATGTGCTAATCAGTGTACTCTCCTCTTGAGATGGATTACCTTTTACCTCTCCCTCCTCCTCCGCTCTGCAGTAAAATATGTCTGTATGACTCATGTGGCAGGCTGCAATTGAAACTCTCTAACACACTCACAAATCTGTATTTTCTGCCATAAACAATTTCATATAGTGTGTCTGTGTATGTGTGTGTTTATGAATGCATGCTGAACTGGAACTACAATGTGAGTATAAAACATACATACATAAAACATTTCTTCATTGTTGTTCTTGATTGTTTCACAACCAAATACACACGTTGAAAACATTTAAGCTATTACTTTGTCGAGCATCACTGATGAGTTCCATTCACAGCTAGAGTCTATTACAGAACCTTTTCTAATGTATAGAGCCCATTAAAACACACCAGCAACATCACCAGATTAGTCAGAGAGCGCCTTAAGCCAGTTAGCTCATTAACAGTAATGTTTCAATCTGCAGAGCACAAACTACAGTAGTAGGCCTACCTACAGTCTGGGTCATATTACTCTATTATTGGCTTCACCAAATCTTGATCTTATATAAAGTGAGGACTCACCAGTATTCCTTCAGAATACAGTCAGAGTAATCTTACTTACTTAGTGCAACCATTTCAACAATATTCAGAAGGTTTATTAGAGTTATGCCCTCTCTGGCAGGCACCTTGCTCTGCCCCAATAAATGGCAGTCTACAATATTTTGAACAGGAGCTATGACAAACAATCTTGTAAAATGTCCTGCTTAGATTAATTAATGTCGGATGCAGCATGAGTTAATTATGACAAACAGCCGTTAAATGAGTCCAAGAGTCACCTGGTATAAGGTCAGCGTTAGGTGACTACTACTACTTAATAGCAAGACTTTCTGTGGCTGTCAAACTAGGGACACATCCACACACACACTTAAAAACTGCACTGACAGCGGACACTGTCCATCCCCACCCCCACAAACTAATCTCCCTTCTGTTTATTTTGCAAACGAGCCTTTACCTGCAGCAGATATATAAACACCCCTTTAAATGGCATTTAAGGCTTACAACATCCTAGATCCTCCTCACTTCTACTTCCTTGCACCAACAGATTGTCATGGCATGTCTTTTGAGAGTAGCTACTAATTCATACACTTTGCACCAAATGACGGATGAATGATGTTTAATTGAGAGAAAAATGTATTTTTATGATTCAGCCTCACTTAAGCTTGATCAACCAAATCATAAAACTGCTGAAGAAATGGCAGATGTCAATGTAAACATTAACATGAAAGGACTATGGATTTACGTATTTATTTATGTAACATGCTGTAAAACATATTTCGGACACTTTCTGACCACCAACACATTAGATTACTCTAGCTCTTCCTCCCTACTAAGCCAGCGTAAAATCTGATGTCTCTGCAATCTGAGTCAATTTGTGTACTACATTGTGTACACCAGTTTCCATCCCACATAGCAGTCAACATGACCACTCCCTTTTTACTATTGGCTAACAACAACAAGCTCACCGGTATAATAATTAACTTTAGCGAATGGAAAGGTCAATAACAACACATTCTTGCTGAGGGGCCACTTCTACAATCCCCCTATTTTAAGATTTGAGCTTATTCTGTGCAAACCTGTGCATGTTGCCTTTAACTGCTTACACATTCCACCTAAAAGCCTGCTTGCGGTGGCCCACTTGGGTCTGCATGAGGCCTGTCTGCATGTCTGCCTACTCAACCTTGATGTAAAGTGCTGACCTGGGCAGGCCTGGAGCTGGGGCCAGCAGAGCAGGCCATGCCAGCAAAGGCCTGTCAGATAGCATTGGGCCTGACTCTCTCGACGACCAAAGTCAGTCACACATCGCTGTGTGGCCCAGGCCGGCCTGCCCTGAAAACACTGTTTCCAACACTGGGGCTGCTGGCTGCAGACATGGCTATGAGGCTTGTGTGTTTAATGGAAAAGTCTGTGTCTAGTGTAGACGATGCGCAGTATAGACAAAGAGAAGGATGCAGGGACAGCAGCTGAAGACAAAGCAGAGAGAGCATGTGAATGATGTCTGCTCTTTGCTGCCTGTAGGCAGTCGTGGGACGGAAGGGGTCTCTACAAAGATTTGACTGATTCCTGCCAAAGGCTAAGAGAGTGAAAACGGATATGAGCCAAGACTTGTGTTAAATCGACAATAGCCAAGTTGTCAAATACTACGAACATCGTTCAAAATAAGGCAAACAACAAGCTTGAATTATCATGGTGCGAAAGCAGGAGAAAGATCCTTGTGGCATTTTGAAAGCAGACAGGGACACGGTTAGGAGCGAAAGAGTGGGCATATGCAGCAGCAAGTGGCAGACTGGGTGAGAGTGGCTTGCCCTGTTTTCATGCCATACGGTAATTATGCAGAGGAGGGAGCAGAGGGTTGTTCACAACAAAAGAGAGGAATGAAGGGGGAGAGGTGGGGGTTATGGATTTCTCGATGCCGGCCTAGAGAGCTCGCTAAGCCAAATCACAAGTTTCCCTAATGAGAGGGGAGAGAGGAGGGACTATGGAACACACGGCACGGTCTGCCAGATCACCATAACAACCAACCAGCTGACCCATAATGCACCTCAGCACAGACCCGAGCACAGCGGTGCACAGTGTTCTTAGCTTGGTATCGACCTTCCGATCGGTAACTTCCAGCCAACTAGTAGAGTCGCCTCCAAACCGATGTGACAGGCAGAGGAAAAACTAATACCCCGCCAATTAACCCCGCTGGAATGTTTTTTGCACATGTCAAATCCACAGTCAGAGGTATTTCTGCTGATCATTAGGTGTGATTATGGCAAAAGCAAAATCTGATTATGTCTGAAATATGACTTAAGCCCCCCCTCCTCAGCTTAGTGTCTGATGCTTATTGAGGGAGTGATGAAGAAAAACATGGGGATCAGGCAGGTCTGGAAACCAGCAGGGGGGCAGGAAACCCTGTCATAATGCATGGTTCCATGATCACTGAGAGCCCTGACCCAAATGCTGTAGCAGTCTATGTTAGCATTATAATAAGCCTATTTGCATACATTTTATAAATGACGCTTTTTGGAGTCAACAATAGAATCTTAAATGTACACTCAAAAACACTATCAAAATATGTTTTTATTTCTACTGCACATTAGTCTTTTATTCTTTTAGTCTTAAGTGTGCCACTGAATATTTCAGTACACTTCTTGACTGAAGCTTGCTTGACCACCTGCCCACAGAGCAGTATGATTTAAGATCATCATCCTGAACATTCTTCTGGAATCACCATCTTATATTATCAGGGCCATTAATATCATATAGTAGCTTCACTTTTAACAACAAATAGTAGAAAATGACCAACATCTTCAGAAATTTGGGCTGCATAATGTGCCAGTGCGCTTTTGTGCGGGGTCATCCGCTGGTGGATGATGACGTTTAGTCTGGATGGCAGATTATCTCTAATCTTCACAGATCTTTATCCTCAATCTGAGGAGAGATGGGGGCTGGGTGGCTGATGGGGAGTGACATGCTTCTACCAGGAGATGCTGGGTGGAGGCTTCATGGTTGTGGTTGACTCCAGAGAGGCTGTGGGGTGTGTCTACAACAGCCCTTTGCTTTCAGGATAATCATACATTCCTGGATTTATTTATGTCTGAAAGAGCAAGAGATGATAGCGAGGATACAAAATGTGAACTTTTGATGTGACAGAAATCAGTCTGATTAAATGGTGTTTAAAGTGCTTAGCTGATAGCAACAATCAGAGCTCAAGTTGTGTGCGCGGTGTACGCGACTCTGTATATGTGTGCGATGTCATGTGGTTGTTTGACACAGATATGCTAGGAATTAATATAAAGCAACGCTGCAGCAGATTGCTTCTCCAAAGCCGTTTACTGGCCGAGGCCCACGTTGCTGCTCCATCCTACTAAAGCTGCTGCTGCATGACCCACTTTTGCTGCCTGCCACACAGTTGCTACAGCAGCAGTAAGTAGCAGACAAGCTCAGAGAGCGGCCCACGGCCGCTGGCTGGCAGGCTTACACAGGACTGCAGCGAACAGCGAATGCAGCGGGCATGACAGTAACAGCCAAGCTGGGAGTTAAATGCAGGCCTGACAGTGGACATGCTCTATGGTCAGGTTCGGCAGCATCAACCAGAGACAGGCCAACTCAAACAGCATAGCAAAGCATAACAAATACACATTTAAGTAAAATAGGCTGTAATTGCAACGACAAGTGCAATAACAAGAGGAGTGCTGCACCATCTGCAAGGTGACGGTGCAGGGCATAGAGTTCAAGAGACGTTCCGTCACTACGAGCATTCAGACAAAACGCTCTGCAGAAAGTTGTAACACTAGTTGAGAGTCTTGAATTGCCAGAAAATAACATCACGGGATATTAGTACTGAGGAGAATGGAAAGTATGCAATAAGTTGAGCCATGTAGAGAATGGGCATCCCTCATGGTACTAACAAAATAACAATGTTGTGTATCACTACATAGCAAGCAGCTCATAGGAAAATGCACTTTATTCTGGGAAATGCTACTGTCCTCAATAAACCCCAAATACTCATTGTGGTTTGAACCATACATTTTGAGTGGTTTTCTCATTTTGAGAAGAGTATTACTACCATGATTACTACATCATTACCTGCCATCTTCGAGTTGTATTGGTATATTATCCATTTTCTTATGGCTGTGCTAATAGAAATGTCCCACATGTACAACCCTAATGCATACGTACGTGGATACATAATGTGCACACATCATTGAGCTCATCGCCGGCACAGCACCAGCAGGGCCACACCTGCTGCCATGACCACTAGGTGAATAGAGAGGAGCAGCTACAGTGGGAATAATATCCACGCATCCCTGGGGAGTCCCATCTTAGCTTTCAGAGCAGCCTTTGTATATATGAAGCAAGAAGGCTGGGGATACGCACTTATACACGGTTGGTGAATAAAGCCAATTTATTGTTTTAAAGGGATGTGTGCTCAAATTGTATGGTTCATGCACAGATCTACTGCTGCAAAGGAAAAACAAATGCAGTAGTTTCTGCATCAAGTGACACACCTTGCCTCTCTTGTAGCTGGTCACTGGAAAAAAACAACAGCTTAGATTTTTTTTTTTTTTGATAGAAAAAGTTGGACCATAAACTAGTGTGTGCAATAGAGCGCACAAGACAACCACAGAGAGATTCATTGTCAAGAGCTGAGGAGGAGACAAACCAGTTTCTCTTGATTGACCTGAGCAGAACAAAGTGCTCTCTCAACACCGTGTCTCCAGTTTCACTAGCACTGTTCTGCCTATTGTCCCAAACCTGATCCGGGTCACCTATTGTTTACCTACCTCCCACACCCCTAAATTAAACCAGTCCCCCCCCCACCCGCCTGTTTGTCACCCAGGCTGGGTTTCACTGGGGGAGCGTTTTTGATGTGCCTTAATCCCCGGAACCAAAACATAAGCAAGTCCCTACATCCAAAACCAGTGCACCCAACCCCCAACCCTCTGGCCCCACTCTTGGGAGATGGTGACGGTTCTTCTGGATCCCTGTGACGAAAGCCGCTCAATGCTAAGCCTGACCCAGTACATCTCGATCTCCTCAAACGAAGCGTTCAGACCGCCAAGTCTGAGTTTGATGAATTTGAGTTCTCATCCAGTGCACCTGAACTATGCCTGTAATACTATATAAACATCACAATGTTTTTTACCATTTTGATGGGTTTGTGCCGGAGGTCTGCATCAGTCACCGGGGTATCCTGGTCTTTGGGGGCTAAGCCTCTCTTTGCGAGGAGCTGTAGCAGGACAGCGTTGTCTTTGGGCGGCGCCTCGACCCCTGTGCCACCCAGAAGAAGACTGTAGGTGCGACAGTAAAGCTCTGAGGACAACAGGAGGCGTGTGAGGGGCGGCTTGAGGTGCTCTTGCTCATACTGGTCAGAGTAGAAGGGGTCACGCAGCTCCACGGGAACATTCTCTATGGAGAGACACAACACACAGATACCAAAATAAATTTCTGGAACAGTAGTGCCGCTACACAGATAACGGCAGCAAGTAAAACATAATAGGTGCAGCTTGTGGAAGATAAATGAGTGGAAATCTTTGGGCACCATAAATAGGGCACTGAGTGAGGCTCTATCAGCTCCTATCAGTCCCAGCTCCCAGACAAGAATAGTCGTCATTGCCTGAGAACATGTGGAAACGGTGGTGAAAACAGAAGGACTACGATTGCGAGACACTGCAACCTGTATGCTGCACGGCGGATTGAGACAACTGGTGTACAGCCTGGAGTTATAATCATATGAGTGAGTGAACAAAGCAGGAGTTAAATGAAGCATGCTTATGTGGGTATGCATGTGTGTTAGAGTGAGTGGATATAAAGGCTGGTGTATCTAGAAAAGTGACCGAATAAGCTTCAGGGCGGTGAATTTGATATTTCACACCTATTGAAAGCTTCCAGTTTCATCGTCCCAGGACGATAGGAAACTCCTGGAAACACTTCCCCAATGCAAACTCCTACAGCCCACACTAGTGTAATGCCTCAATATTAGGGTGCCTTCCTGTACCACTGATGGTCACATGTTCGGTCTGAGCCACACAACAGCTAGTGAATACAATTTAGTAATCAGCAGGCGTCAGGACCTGTGGGACATGATGACATTCAGGCCATAGATTAGCGTCAGAGGATTACCAGATACACAAACTCACACCCTCTCTAACCTCCTCCCTTTTGATATCTTCATGTTTGCTTTTCAGATAAAACACATGTGAGAGTTTCTATGCAACATATTTGTAGAGCTGGCATTGCTGTGTCTTTTATGTACTTGCAGGAATTTATACTGAGAGAATAGCGGTGCAATGTTAAACCGGTTTGTGCCCTGGTTTGTTTTTAGTAGTAGGACAATACCAAAAACATTAAATAATCAGGACTGGTGTTACAATAGAGATCAGAACAAACATTCTAAAATACACATCCTCTGGTTTCCTCTGGTGAAACTGGTTTCACTGCATTCGGAGCTGATGAAACCAGTTAGCAAACATCGGTGCACAAATATATGGGACTAGGTATAACATTTTCATGTTCTTTTTTTAAAGGTGCAGTGTGTAGAATTAGTGGCATTTTGTGGAACGGACTTGGCAGAAATGGAATATAATATTCATAAGTATGTTTTAACTAGTGTATAATACCATGAAAATAAATCGTGTTTTCGTTACCTTAGAATTAGCTGTTTATATCTCCATGGGGGCTGGAGCCCCTTCCACAGACGTAACTTTCTACAGTAGCCCAGAACGGACAAACCAAAAGCTGGCTCTAGAGAGGGACTTTCGCGTTTTTGCGAGTTTTGCGACCACTGTAGATTCTCCTCCGCGGCCGCCGCCACTTTGCACCACCATGGAGATGGAGGGGAATTCAGTTGGTTGGCAACCTCACTGCTAGTGGCCGCTAAACTCTACACACTGCACCTTTAACGCCCTACGTTCAGTAGTTGAGAAGCTGTAAAACCAGCAGTGCCTGAATGCATGTCTGAAAAGAGAAAGGATAAACTCACAAGGATGTGTAATGTTTCGGTGCATGTGTCTGTCTGGGCGCCTGGTGAGCGCTGAAAGTTAATGACGCAGTTGTGCCGTTAGAGTCCTGTAATCAATCTACTGACATAAGGCAACACGACAGAACATCCAGGCTCACATGAGTTAGACAATGGCCATGCCTCTCCCACATCAGCCAGCTCTCACTGCTGGATGACTATAGGTGTCAAACAATAATGCGAGTCACGCCACATAGTTCATTTTGTTGTGAAAATGCTATTGTGTGCCTTTCAACTTCAATGGGCATGCAGTGCAGTGTTGGAGAAAATACTATTTACACATTCCATCTGGAATCCAGGTAGTTTAGACAAAATACTACATGTGGAAGATCACAACAGCGACACTAGCATGTAAAAAAAAGGCTGAACCCAAAATGCAAAGTGGGATGCAAAGGACATGGAGATGGAGATGAATGTGGTCGATGACATGATTTCCCTGCGGACAGTCTTAATACATAAATAAACATAAATGACTACTCTGCATGTCACACTATTACTTCAAGGAAAAAAATGAAAGTTTGCAAATAAAGACTACATTCTTAGAATTCTTAGAAATGATTGCATTCAAAGTGATTGCATTCAAAGCAGCTACATCTCAATATAAATAAAATGGAATACTAAAATGGAAAGACAGAACAAAATACAGTGAAAAATCGGAAGCATATCTTTAAAAAAAGTTAGTAATGCCGTCAGAATTTTGATACCAAAACACCTCCTGGGTAATATTTAGAATGCAAACATTAGTGTGTGTGTGTGTGTGTGTGTGTGTGTGTGTGTGTGTGTGTGTGTGTGTGTGTATCAAAGGGGGTGCATGACCCTTTCGGTCGCCCTCACACATGCCACGGGGTCAGGGACCATTTATTGGTCTGGGTGAAATGGCAAAGGTTAAATACATACACATATGCAACTCTGGAGATCCAGCTATCAGGTTAGTGTAGTGAGTAAATGATTTGACTCGTTATGGAGCAAGACACATGTCAGTGTGTGCTAAAATGATAGGACTCTTTGCACTTTTTGTTTGTAAAATTCTGTGAAACAGACAGCACTTTACATCCTAGTACACTTCCTGTACTAGGATACCACGGTTATCATGGGAAATGTTTGGCGACAGTATTGTATCCTGAGTTACTTTGTGATTCCCGCCCCTATTAAAGATCCATGGTTTGCTTCACAAATATCCTTGAATATCCTTACTTTGCTCTTGAAGAGGGCAAGCTAAAAAAATCATACTGGGTTAACATTCACATATCACATTTTGATCAATGTCAAACCGATTTCAAAATGGTGGATATTCAATGGCTGCACAAGTTCAAGACATACTGTTCAAGACATGTAGTCAGTTCAGCAGTGTAAGGTCATATCTACAGTATACCGAGTCCGCACGTCCAGATAGCCTGCTGATAACAGGTACCATGTGTCCAATTTAATTGATTGAATTAGTCTGCTGGTCATGTCACAAACATTACGGGCGCGTGTCTGACAGTAACCAACTAACACACGAAAACACAAACACCTCCAAACAAGGGACCGCCACAAAAAGAGAGAAATCGACCACAGTTTGAACCCAGCCAGCTCCCATGGGAGTATTCAGTGTGCGTAAACCTAGTCCCTCACCCCCCACTTTATAACCAAAGTGGAAGACTGACCGGCATTGGATTTCAAGTGGGTCGTCATGGCAACAGTGAACACTAAGACGCTCTTTGTATTAATTAACTGGCACAGAAGCAGGCAAAATCAGCTGGGTTTGATGATCCAAGTGGCCCGGCTGTCTCAATAAAACCCTTCAAAACTCTGAAACGGCTGCGTCAACAACTCACTGGAGCTAAGATGCCGACAAGTGTAAAAGGTGAGATGATGCTGGGACTCAAATGTAACCACAAGCTATAATCCGTCTTCTACAGCCCGAACCTCGCTCAACCGATGGGAATTCTCAATACTAAAGTGTGTAGTACTATTCTGATGTGATAAAAAAAACAAAAAAAGACATCACAAAATTTATGGTGACAATTTTAAAGGATAAATAGTTAATGTTACCTGTGATAAAGCTATTGACTGTAGCTTCAAGAGACATCCTGAAACATTGAGTTATAAAACTCTTCATCATGTGGTAGAAAGGATCAAACAGGCATGATTATACGCTCTGGTTTTAGAACAAAGCCAGGTCTTGTTTAAATGTCCCCAAATCTGGCAGTGGTGAGAGGGGCTGTGTTTATTCTCTGGGCTACACGTGGTCTCTAGTCTGGAGTGATATGCTAATCCAAAACACCTAACAGAGAATGAAGGAAACAACCACCAGCCACAAGGCTGCCATATATTGCTATTAGAACCATCTACAGGACCACAATAATAAAACTCTCTATTTCATAAAGAGCTGCAATTATAGAGGCTACATCTTCAAGGGCTGATGACAGGGAATACATATGCAGTAGCACAAGTGATAACATATTTTCAGATAACCTCAAGTAACTTTTGCCAGATCAATATTTACACTTTTTATTTACCTAAATTGGGGACACAGATAAAGCACATACAAACTTTCAAGACAATCATATTAGATGTTCCTAATGCCCGACATCCGGCCCACCATGTACAAATGACAGTTACTACTCGGAAGTTCATCGCTAAGCCTTGGTTGTACACTATTCGAAAGCACCATTCGAAATAGGGGAGCCATTTTGATTGTATATTCGCACAAAAAAAAACTTTTGAATAATGGCAGTAATGTAATCATTCATCTGGGAGATATCTTAAACAGCTGTTTCTGCAGTAATGAATGGTGGAGCTTCATACAATGGGGAGGTAGTAACTAGTTACCTATACTCAGTTACATGCACCCAAGTATTCGTTTGTTAAAGGTGCAGATCGTAGAGATGGTCCCTTTTTACATTTATTTAAGCATAGTTGTAAGAAAGTAAGTGAGTGGGTCACATTTTGCCAGCCTCTTCTCAATACATTTTCGAAATATCTTTGTTTTAGTTTGGTCCCATTGCTCCCTCCTTAATTAGTTTAGAAATTCTACCATGGGCCAATTGCAATGGCTCCTGGTACCTGTTTTTTTAGCACGTTAAATTGCGTTACTGTGAAATTACAATAATAAGGACGTGAAGACATTACAACACATTTGACTTGACTCTGCAATCTTACTCAAACCATGTCCCGCTTTTAAAGTAATGGTATGTTTGGTTGAGTGGAATCTTTGACGACTCTGAGAGGCCGCCTCTGTACAATATAACAGCATGCCTACATCCTCCTCAGGTCCTTGTCTCTGTTGACTCTCCCTGGCAACTCCAAGGGTGAGAGAGTATGACAAATTGTTCCAACAGGCTCTATCAATTATCCCATAGCATTGTTCCCAGGTGGAACTAAAGCAACAGGGTTCAGTAGCAGTAAACAAACATTGGTTTTACACCATGCGGTGAACAAGGAACTTCATTTTCGTCTCTGGAATATATCCCCACTGAACAGCGGGTAAGACACTTTTGCTATAAGGATAAATGAAATCAACATGATTTATGTGGCAATTAGAGGGACAATACCGGTACTAAATAAATTAAACTCTTTCTATGCCTCTGTGGTAGTAAAACATTGGCTTTGTGCACTGCAGGGGCATACATGGTCCACGGCGCAGCAAATTATGACGTTTATTGATCTTGATCGTCAGGGTCCGATGTGGTCTGGCTTGTGTGTTGTTGGTGTTTGGTTTTCGGGGAAGAAAACAGATGATGCCATTTTCCCTGTGAACACCCGGGGTCACGGAGTCGTGCGCTGCCACTGAACTTGAGTTGAGGTGCAGTGCACAGCAGCTCACTCAAGGGCTATCATACGGTTCTCACGCAGTCCCTCGGCATTGAGGTTGACTTTGACCAGAGGGCGTGGTTCAAGTGCAAAGCCGAGCGCACACTGGGAAGAGACAAACAAGTAGCCTCAAGTCCCGGACTCATGGCCTGCGTGGGATTGTGCAACGCGCCAACCAGGTTGTGAGTTGAGCTCACACCCTTCCCAGACCAAGTCAACTGTAGTCTGGCTAGAGGATATGCAAGTTGCTAGAAAAATGTAAATAACTATTGCACGTTAGAGCTGCAACGAACAAATTATTTTCATTATCGATTAATCCGTCAATTATCTTCTTGATTAATCGATTAGTTGTTCCGTCCATAAAGTGTTAGAAAATGGTGGAAATGTCGATCGCTGTTTCCCAAAGCCCGAGGCGACGTCCTCAAATGTCTCGTTTTGTCCACAACCCAAAATATATTCAGTTTACTGTCACACGGGACTAAAGATACCAGAAAATATTAACATTTAAGAAGCTGGAATCAGAGAATTTGGAAATCTTCTTCTTAAAAAATGACTCAAAACGATCGATTATCAAAATAGTTGGCGATTAATTTAATAGTTGGCAACTAATCCATTAGTCGACTAATCGTCGCAGCTCTATTGCACGGACATCAATGGAAGGCCTTGGGCATCTGGGCATTTACCGTTTCCTTTCGCCCCAGAATGACTCATCTCTTACGGCAAAACGAGCCGTAAGAATATTTGAATCCAAGTGCATTTCAACAGAAACTCCGAGAATACACCGCGGCTCGGTGTTATGTGTGGAAACCTATGGAAACCCCAACCTGTCCCACGGTGGGTGTGTTTGCGCATCACCGGAGCGCCTGGTGGCTTCTCCCGCCCGCCTCGGCGAGCGCAACGACGTACAGTAGTACATCATTTCACACCACACGCGGGCCTTTTCGTTTCAAGACCGACACGGCTCCGTGTGTACTCCGGACCCGTCTTACTAAACAACATTTGGACTTGATTCAGATAAATTGTAAAACGTGGGATTTAAAAGGCTGAAATACGACTCGTGTTTCGATCCACATTAAAAACAAAGCGGATTAACCATAAGCAATGGATCAAAAGTCGCCTATATAATATTTGTGGCTAACGCCTGACCTGGTGAGGAGGAGGAGGAGGAGGCCTATTTTCCGGGACAAATGTGGCAAAATTGGGACAAAGAATTATAAATAGGAGCAGATTATAGAGAATGGTAGAATAATTTAGTAATAACACGGTAATAATGGTGCCCCACATTACATCCCCCGTATTAGTGTATACATATGTGTTGATCAGGTACAGAATATATATATATATTATATCTACCTATCCCTATATATATCTATATCTATACCCACAGCCAATCCTAGTAACCACGCCGCCAGGCCCTGCGCACACAATCACATTTTGTTTATTTTCTTTTTCGGCCGAATAAACAGATTCTGATGCT
>OMKR01110297.1:0-19538 GCA_900302355.1 Cyttopsis rosea | reverse complement strand
AAGGGGATTCGACTGCGTACAGATGATTTTGATCCATGTGTGTGCAAATCTACCCCACAACCATAACTGCTATGATAAACCAGAACCGTACTTCATCATGAATAATTGCACCGCGTACTATACAGCCACTGTCAATCAGGCCGTACTGTCTTACACCTTTACGGTAAAGACGAGACGCACACCTGAATACGGGTGCATGAGAAATACATGTTAGATGTGCTTGAAACTGCTTGACATATGTCGGGGTTTTTACCCGTCCAATCTCCTTCTAGGAGAAAACACACATTAATAAATGGACACGGACTCAGAGGCTATCAATACCGTGCACAGGGGAAGCCCCGCTGTCAGATCTCTGTCTCGCCCAGCTGACCTCCAGCGAGTACTTCCTCATGCAACACCTTTTATTTATTCACAAAAGTAGGCGTGATTGTTTTGAATAATATGGGCGTGATCGTTATAAAACAGTTTGATACATTTTATTCTACACATGACCTATTACTTGTTTTTCCTAAGCGTCTAAGAAAAATACAGCAGGTTTCATATTATTTGTTGTATTGTGATTATTTTTGCACATATGTACAATTCACTTAACTCCAACAACATCTATGAATAAAACTTAACAGGGAGTAGCATTGAGCTCAAAAGTGAGCCCAATATGGCCAGGTGGCAGTTACGCTAATCTCCATTCTTTTTAAGAATAATTATTTGGCAACTAATATTGAATGATCGCGACAGCCTTATTTTGGATGTTGATAAACCTTAAAACATTGCGTGTGCTTTGGTACACTGTTGATAACTGACAAATGATTGACATTATCGTGGCTGCAGGTTCTGCGGGAGCGTTTGGGCGTGCGCTGCCTGCTGGGCCTCACTGCCACGGCCACGCTGTCCACCGCCCTGGACATCGCTCACCATCTCAACATCAACGACCAGGACGGCATCGCCGTGAGGTCCGCTGCTGTGCCGCCCAACCTGCAGCTGTCTGTGTCCATGGACCGCGACAAGGATCAGGTATGTGTGTGTGTGTGTGTGTGTGTGTTCTGTAGACACCAGGGTTGGCCAAGATGTCATGGAACCAACATGTGTCCTGGAAAAGTTTCATTCAATGTCTTAATTTCAGAATGACTATTTAGTAATTACCATATTTATTTATAAAATGTAACCTTGCTTACTCAGCCATAACCTCCCTTTCTCTTCCTCTTTCTAGGCTTTGGTGTCCTTATTGAAAGGTGATCGTTTCGGTTGCCTGGACTCCATCATCGTGTACTGCACCAGGAGAGAAGAGACGGTGCGTGTGGCTGCGCTGCTGCGGACCTGCCTGCAGGGTGTGCTAGTGAAGGAGAACATCCACATCAGCAGCAGCCAACAAAACAACCCTGTAGGGCAGAAGAAGAAAGAAATGGGTACATTAAGCATAATAATAATAATAAAACTTTCTTTTTTTTAAGTTATTTTTTTCTGTGATTTTTGTCTTTCTAGCCATAAAAATGCTCCCAATACCATTGAATTACAGTTCTTATTTTCGGTTTGGAACTCTGTTACACCTTAATCTCATTTTGTTTAAACAAAGCAAATACTTTATTTGCTTTATTTATTTAATAGCTTTATTTGTAATGGCACCTGTCATACACAACATGCAACTCAATAGAAGACAATCTAATTATAATAAGAATAATGAAGAAAAAAGCAAACAAGCAAATATTACACTATTTCAGTTTCAATTTAGATCAAGACATTGAATTCCTGATCATTCCTCAGTTATTTTGAATTATTGGTCCTGAATTAACACGCAGGGTCCTCAGATCATTGATGGCTCTATAGTTGTGACTGAAATGTTTGCGTGGGTACTCAAACTCTGTACGTGTGGCATCAGTTTGTCCCGCTTACATTTTGCTTATCTATTTTTTCCCTGCTTCTTCCTCTCTCCATCCATCCATCCATCCGTCCTTCCTCTGCTTCACCTCCCTCTCCATTTCCTTCCAGCTCGGAAAAAGATCCGTAAGCCTCTGAAGTGGCAGGCTGAGTCGTACCACGCCGGCCTGTCCGCGTCTGAGCGGCGCCGCGTCCAGAACAACTTCATGTGCGGCGAGCTGCGGGTGGTTGTGGCCACCGTGGCCTTCGGAATGGGACTGGACAAGTCTGACGTGCGCGGAATCGTCCACTACAACATGCCCAAGGTCAGCACCTGGACCTGCATCCCAACAACACACAACACATTAAAGTTCTAAACCTTTTGATTAGGATTTAGATACGTCTTGTGTTTAGAGCCTCGCTGGCCGGCTCTGGTACAGTCCAAGTGAACTAGGTCATCTCACCACTGTCAATGTAAATACTATCAATCAAAATTATATTTATGTTATTGTGGCTTATTTTCATATTTCAGAAAGGTATCCAACGTTTGTTTTGGAAATGTATATGAACTGAAGCTGCTGAGGGGGGCAGTTGGTGTAATTGGAATCGGACGGAATACATAGAAGGAAAGAAAAAGCCAATATGCCCTGAATTTCCCTCTGGGGATTAATATAGATAGAAAGATAAAATAAACAAATCTCTTCTTTTTTGGAATACCGATTTTGACAAAAATGACCCAACAACAGTGACCATATGCAGAAGAGTGCATTTTTACTTTCACTTGGACTTTGATCTATTTTTTTAAATTTTTTGCTATATTGCCTGGTAAAAAAATCATCCAACCAAACCTCCCCTCATGGTTTTCCTGGTTTTCAGAGCTTTGAAAGCTATGTGCAGGAGATCGGGAGGGCCGGGAGAGACGGAGACCCGGCACACTGCCACCTCTTTCTGGACCCGGAGGTACGACTAAACCTGAAAACACCAAAAATAATATCATGTAGCTCGGAAACAGACATAGTATGTCAAAATGACATAATCAATTCAAGTGTAAAACCTGATGCTGCTAAAAACACATGAAAAGATTTGGTACAACAGAAGAATAATTGAGAATAAAGAATGCTGTTATTCATGATATGAAATTGATTATTGATGATTCATGATTTGAAACTGAGTGTGTTTTTGTTTCTGATATTTCTTTCACCCCTCTTGTGTCTATTTTGGTTTGGCTATGTCCCTATACAGTATATGTTCCCCCCTGTTTCATTTGGGCAGGTCCATTTGGTGTGTCGTGTTTATGTTAACCCCTGTTTAAGTTATTTTGACCTCATTCTTAGTTTTATGCTACTTTTGTTATTTTGTAAATGTTTCCCCTGCACCTTGTTTTTGCTGCCCATCTTAAGGTGTTTATATTTTTTGGTCAATAAATCCTCATCTTTGCCTCAATCTACCTGTGACTCCTGTGTCTGACGGCTTCGTGTGTGTTCTCTCCTCAGGGTGGAGACCTCCATGAGTTGCGCCGTCACATCTACGCTGACACCGTGGACTACTACACAGTGAAGAGACTGGTGCAGAAAGTCTTCCCTCCGTGTAAATGTAAACAGATCCACCAGAAACAGCAAGAACTTGCAAAGGTAAATTTTGGGGTGTGTTTATGTTTATCTTTCATGATATTTTGGGGTGAGAAAACTCGTCCAAGAAACGGTCTCCTCTTCCACATATCGAGAGTTGAATAAAACAATTTAAACCAATAGCTATTTCGCTGTGCCCGAAATGGCCGACTAGCATGCTATATTTAGTATGTCTGAAACCATTTCAGAAAGATTTATATCCTGCAAATTTGCTCTGCTCACGGTTTATAGATATAATCCCATTGTTAATTTGATGCAATGGTTTGTTTTAAATAATTACATAAAACACTAATAAAGTATGCTGGAGGATAGTATGGACATGGGGGGGAAGCCTCTTGATGGTGCAGTGTCAAACTTGCAGGACAGGTGGCGATAGAGGACTGGGTTAGTAAACTGCTTTGGAGAACTACCGTTTGCAGCTCCTTAACACTCAAATTACGATTCCATACTAATTAAATTTTTTGAAACGGCCTGTAGAACGGGGATGTGAAACTCGGTTGAGCAGGATTGCGGCCGGGATTGGATTAAATCCCATTTCCTGAAGAGCAGATAATTTATTTTAAGCCACTGACTAGAGAAATAAAGCAGCCTCTTTCAGACTAAAAGGTTTAGGATGAAGCTAAGACGATACTTACAAGTTGAACATGCAGGGCAGTAAAACTCAGCAGAGTATGTGGAGGAAATTGCTGTATTTCACACAGATAGAAAATAGATTTGAAAGTACCTTGTGTAAATAAAATAAAATCACAGAATGTGTCTGTCACAGCGCAGGGACGACATTGAGGACTCCGAACTGCTGGAGATGATGGAGGTCTGTGAACAGGACAACAGTTTGAACTCCCCCTCCCAAGCCGGTCACCAGAGGGATGAACCACCACACCCTTCTGCAGAGGTGATTCATGTTAGAAATACCTCCGCTTTTAAAAGGGTAGTCAAATTTTTGTAAGTTTATACTTTGTTTTTTTATTACATTTTGAATGGTTAAATTCAAAATTAATTAATAGTACTGTAATAATTGTCATGTGCCAAGACACCATCAACTGGAGATGAAGGTAGAGAGGAGGAAAAGGAACAATTGGGAGATGGTGGTTCCATGAAGAGCTCAGACCTCGTGATGAAGGGAGACGGTGATTGGAGGAAGAAGCAGGAAGTAGAGTCCACGGAGAGCGCTGATTGGCCGGCCAAGAGGGTGTGCCACACCCACGAGAGGGCCATCCCCATCCAGCAGACTGTAGAGGCCCTGGACATCACGGAGGAGGGTGAGTGGGAAGAGCACACACTGTCTGAAAAGTCATCCATGTTCCCGAGAGTCACTTTAGATGTAAACATACCGTGTGTGTGTGTGTGTGTCAGGCGTGGAGACCCTGCTGTGCTACTTGGAGCTCCACCCGCAGCGCTTCGTCGAGCTGCTTCACTCCACCCTGTCGCTCTGCAAGATCAACTGCTATGACGGCCCCAAGCAGCTGCAGAGGATCTCCAAAATGTACTGTCTGTCTGCAACATGGGTTCAAAGGACAAATGCAGTTTTGTTATGTAAATTATGTTTACATCACAGTTGCATATGTTAACACATATGCAAACATGTGTGTATTCTAAAATGTCTTTCTGCTAATTTTTTATTGTTTACATTGGCTTATATAGTTTCCTTATCTAGAATTAAAGAGTCATTTCACCCCCTGGCTTGAGTCTCAAGTCATCAAGGAGTGTTGGTGTCTTGATTCTGAAAAGTTTGAAAGCGGGCGTGGTTTCACAGTCCCCACTCAAGTCAATGTAGGGCAATTGGTGGGGATTGGACCTCCTTCCTTTTTTTAATTTTAAATTTTTTTTAAACTTTTTTAAAATTAGCTGCTAAAAGTACTGATTTACATCAGCCACCACACCTTTTGTTGATTTCAACCACTAGATGGCGCTGTGTCGCACTCTGTAATGTGAGTTTACAATCACATTTGTGAAGAAAATAATATGAAATTTAATTTGCATGACGTTATGTGTCAGCTGCCACCCGGTCGCCGTGGTTCTGGCCCGAAAGCGAATGGCGGGGGAGCGCATCGAAGCGTGTGATTGGCTGGAGTTTGACGTTGTCGAGGTGGCGGACACGATGGGATGGCAGCTTCCTCTGGTGAAGCGAGGACTCAGGCAGCTGCAGTGGAGCACGGAGAGAGGTGCGTCCGTCTAACTTTAAGTGCTCAGTTTGATACACTTTAGACCACATTTGAAGATGTTGTCTCTGGGACCCCAATCTGAGAAGACTTTTATTGTTGGATCTGATTAAGTGTCTATAGTTGGAGATATAACAGTGAAACTAGGAATAAACAGTCATTATTGTACATTCTCTAATTGGTGCTGACGTCCTGTAAATTAAATAACGTTGAAATTGAACTATTAATCGTTTTTCTGGGGACCCACTGGAACCTCTTGAAGGACCCCTCATTTTGAGAACCACTGCCATAGACCATAGCACCATTAGAGGCACCCAGGAAGCTCCTCAACATCTTTTGTTGACTGAACTTTTGTGCATCACAGCAGGTGGTCGTAGCGGCATCCTTGTTGAGTTTTCCTCGCCCTCCTTCTACTTCCGTTCCTATGGCGACCTGGACCACGAGGAGATGGACAGAGTGTGCCACTTTCTCCACAAACGAGTGCTAGACCAAGAGAAAACTCAACTCTACCAGCTGTCCGCCTGCTTCAAGGCCTTCCAGAGGTGTGCACACACACACACACACCCCTTTTTGGCACTGCCACAGCTGTAAATATACCATTTAATTATTTATTTTATCCCAGTTGAGTGAGCTTCACGTTCTAAAATAAGTGTTTCTTTACTGTGTGTGTGTGTGTGTGTGTGTGTCCCAGCGTCGCATTCCGTGCCGTGTCATCCTGTATGGAGGATTTGGACGAGGGTCGCAGCCTCCAGCTAAAATCACTTCTATCAGACTATTTCGACAAGAGGAGAGACAGAGAGCGTTCAGAAACACCAGAGGACACGGAGCTCGACAAATACAAGGTAACACGCACACATACTTATATGCACATACACAGGAGTGTGTGTATAAGTAGAGTAGATAGTTGGACGTACCTTTTCTGTCCCTTTCTTCTCCCACAGAATATTTAGGCATATACGTGCGTCTAATGACTTGGAAATGTGTGTGTTTACAGATTTTAGACTGGGAGAATCAGATCCGAGTAGACATCAGAAGTTTTCTCTCCAACCGAAGCGATGAGAAGTTCTCCGGAAGAGCTGTAGCTAGAATCCTGCACGGCATAGGTGAGAGAACACACACACACACACACACACACACACACACACCATTGAAATGAGCAGAGTGAATACACTGGGAAAAAAAAAGATCAGATTGGAGTTATTGGTCCCACTTAAAAACATTGCTTTAATTTGTTAAACCTATATTTTTAACATTTTCCTAACTTGAATCATTAAATGTATTTTTTTCTGAATTTTATGTTGAAGAAACCTAAAACAAAAAAGTGGAACCAATAACAACTTTTTTTCAGTGTAGAGTACATCCTGTCAAAACAGCCAATGGGGAAACACTGACTTATGGCTATTTGTATATATTTGACAATTTAAATGTATTTCATTATATTTTTGATTCACTTTTTAATTATATTTTATTTTTATTTTTATTTATGTTTGTTAGGCTTTTTTATGCTAATGGTCTGAGGTGAAAGGCACCAAACCTCACCAGAACAAATAGTACAGTATCAGTTTATTCCAGGGACACTGGAATAAACTGATACTGAATATGGAAGCAGTACTCAGTGTTATTAGGATGTGTTGTATGTTTTTTCTTGTCTTGTTTATTGATAGACGATAGGAGGTGAAATTCTCAAAGTAATAGTACATTTTGTTTTCTGTTTCCCAGGCAGCCCGTGCTACCCTGCCCAAACCTACGGCCGGGACAGACGCTATTGGAGGAAATACATCCAGTTTGACTTCAACCAGCTCATCCGATTGGCGACACAGGAGATCATTCACTTCAAGTGATCGGTGCCGTTCACACTCAGCTACACATTACATGAACTCTACGCACGCACGCACACAGACTTGAGTGTGTCTCAGAACAAGCAGCATTTAGTTTGTCTTGTCACTTTAAAGTTGTCATGATTGAATTTGTGAATGTCTGTTTTCTAGAATATTAGTTTTGTACTTTAAAAAATATTATTTTCATGTAGACCATAATCTATTAAATAAAATGACTTTTTATATGTAGAGATTTTTTTCAGTCTTCTTAAATACATTTGAGCAATATTGACATTGAAGCAAGCAATATTATAAAAATGAATATGAATAATTTAACAGGTATCATACAAAGAAAAAAAACCATGGAGATGGACAATCCAATAACTCTGTTTTTGTCCATTTTAACTTCCTTGTAACAGAGGAAAGTATGACTTCCCATAAGGATGTACTTGTTCAGGATTAGTTTCTGTTGACCTAAAGAGTTAATCATTAGGAAAGAATGAAAATATTGAGTAACTGGGCTTTAGCGTTTCGATTTTTCATCCTCCCCTCCCCTCCCCGACACTTCATCTTAATGTTGACTAATTGGGTAAACGTTCCCTTGCTACTCTACCTCCAGCGACCTGTGAATGTTTCCACCTACAGTAGAACAGAGCATGGAGCCGCATTAGCTGCAGTCTGGAAAACAAAACTGATGAAACCTAGATCTATGCCACTCACTTCTCCTCCTGGAACCTTCAGCCCAGAGTCCATGTTGTCCATTATTTCCACCAAACTCACAAAGTCCCAACAACAATTGCTAATGGTGACGAATGTGTTCCGCCAATAAACATAGCGATTTCCTAGACCTTGAGAAATGGCCTCCTTGACCATTACAACTTTACATGATCCACTTTTTACTACTAATGACCATTTACGCGTTAGATTTTTTCACAGTGACGAGCAGTCTGCTCAACGACTCGGTTATTAGGATTTATGACTTCTTTCTGGTTTTTACTGTCCTTATCTTTCCCCTCTCGCTTTCTTTGTCACCAGTGCATTGCAGCCAAAGTTCTCGAGCTTCTTAGACACACACTTTGTGAAGTTGTAAAGGAGTCCAGGACTCCAACACTCTAAATGAAACACAAATGTAGAATTATGGACCTCACACATCTCAATTATCCATTTACATATTTAATTGGAAAGTTTACATAGACTTTTACAGGTTAGGTGGGTTTTATAACATCAGGAAGCACCCAAACCTCATTGCAGATATAGAAAGAACTAAATAAAATAAAAACTACTGACCACCTAACTTTTTAGAAAACCTTCTTTGTCTCTGTCATCATCAATTAGTTTAAAATGTGATTATGTATAAGAACTGGCTACAGTGTGTGTGTTGACTTGTCATTGGACTCTGGTCTGTGTGAAAACCTGAAGGAGCTGCAGATAAGATCCGAACGGGTCATTTCACAAACCCTGTTTCTTATTCATGCAGGTTTGCACAGGAACAAAATATCTTAATCGATCTGATGTTTCATTATCTGTCAAAACAGAAAATAAGCACATCAAATCTAAATTTTCCTTTAGACAGCCATTGTTCTCTGTGCTCTACAGTGGCACATATGTTGATATTTAAGACTTAATTTATATGGAGCTTTACAGTCAATTTAGGTGAAATTTCACCTATACAGTACAGAGTACATCCCCATTTAAGCCACATAGTTGGAGGCACGTAACATATTTACAAATTTCCTTTGGATTTCGTAATGTGCACACATAAAAATTTCTAAATGCAAGACGTAGCAAGTTCACCACCTCTGTGAATTCCAGTAGGGCCACTCTCTTCCACCAGTCCATGCTTTCTCTCTCTCTCTCACTCACTCACTCTCACATGGAAGTTTGGTTAAACATTTTGGCCACATCAGAAAAAATCTGCTTGGACTATTAAATTGAATAGTTACTATAATCTGGTTATTTCCAGTACTCTGAGTATTTCTGTGAATGAAAACACACTAAATGTCTCTGGTTTGGAATCAAGCAAAGGGAGGGGGAAAACAAACACTGTTGGCCATGTCAATATAATCGTCATAATATTCTTCGTATTAAAGAGTGATTTAGGTAAGGTCCCAGGTGGCTTAATGTTCGCCATGTTAGAGTGCACACTGCACCGTATGTAAAGCTTCCACTGTCTGAATGGTTGTGCGTTTGGATATTTTTCAGAAATTCCTCAGTCCTTGTAGAACAAACCATGTTTTGTATCTTGTGTTATGTGTTTGCACAGTGTCTCTGTGTGTACAGGTATCGGTCTTTGGAAGCGGTTTATGGTATTGTGCTATTGTGTTTATGGATGGCTGGTAGCTTGTTCCTCTGTGCGCTGTGGAAGAGCTTCAGGCTTCCAGTTCAGGCTTCCAGTTTCAATGTGCTCGGGACGTTCTGCGAGCCCGCCTGCATGTCCTGCTGTTCAGAAACCGATCTGGTCCTCATACAGCGACAGCACCAGGAGAATGGCCCAACCGCTGAGCAGCCCAATGTTTTGCAACAGAAACATCAGCCAGGGCCTTGTGCTCTTAATATGGATCATGGTAGGGAGCTTTAGAGGAAGACAGGGAGAAACAGGGGGAGTAGAGGTAGAGAGAGATATAAAGTGTGTTGGAGTTAGGCATAGATACTGGAATAGTAAAAATACAAAGTATTCTCTAATTGTGAGATTATTTTAAAATTTGTTTTCCCAAGACTTTAATGGTTTGGACTTTGAAGTCTTTTATTATTATTATTATTATTATTATTATTATAATCCAGTCAGTCACCATATCAGCCAGTCCCACATAGAGGAAAAGGCCGGCTGTGATGGCACCAATCCACTGTTTGGTAGCGAGGTCTGTGGCCACAGACAGAGCGATGTACAGGCCGATAAAAGACGTCATGGCACTGCCGACGTTCAGCAGCAAGGCCTTACGCACAGACACACCACAGTGGAGCAATATGGCAAAGTCACCTGAAAGGGGGAGAGAGATTAGTTAATTGACTGAATAACTCTGACTTTACGACTGAAGACAGGCATCTTGGCCAGTTATTCAGTCAGACAATTGTAGTGGAGATCTTCTGACATGTACTTTGACTCCACGAGGGAGATTTATGGGATGGTTTATGGAAAGACACAGCTTGTTATGAGTCTCTCACCCAGTTCGTGTGGCAGCTCGTGGCAGAACACAGCGATCGATGTGGCCAAGCCCGACTTCCAGGACAGAGAGAATGCCGCACCAATGGCCAAACCGTCAGCAAAGTTATGGATCCCATCGCCGATAGTTATCATGTAGGGCAGCAGGTGCTGTTCTAGAGGGAGGGAGGGGCCAGAGAGATGCACCACTAAAATTAAGTGGAAATTCAAGCACTATCAAATGTCAATGATCAACCTCAATACTTTAGTATGATGTATGCAAGCCGTCTACTTTTTAAAGAACTGTTTCTCACAAAATAATCATGATTATATCATAATTGCGTGTCTGTCGATGTGTTTACGGTTCACATCTTCTTACCTCTGGTGCGTTCCTTTGGTTTGGAGAACGATACCTCGCTGCCCAGACCGTTAACCTGAAAAGTATTCAGCCCACGACACTGTATTATTGTATTATTCACATGTATTATTGTTTTATAAAAGACAAATGAACTGATCATGGGCTGCTTCTATGGTGCACAGTCAACAGCTTTTTTTTATTACTCTGAAATTCATCATCGGCATTTTTTTTTATCCAAGGACTGACCTACGTGGCAAATTTTATGTGTAGTTCTGAGGCTATAAAAGGTTTCTTAAGAGCCTCATTCCCTTTATGAGTTGTGAGGAGCTGTGAACGTTATTTTATCAGCGTGTCTCACCAGGTCAGCTTGTGATATCGACTGCTGTTTGTCCTTTTGTGTCTTCTGTTGATACAACTCTATAACTCTCCCATGGTCACAGTGATGAGGCTCTGGGCCTTCCTAGAGAGAGAGGGAGGCAATTTAGCAAGGATAGTGAGTGATGAGGGTGGAGCATTAAGAAAAGATGGAAATAAACAAAAAAGTGGAGGAAGGACAAAGAGTGTCAAAGATAATGTCATGCAAATAACATGCACATTACTTTGGTTTCCTTGACTTAGTAAGAAGTCCTTGTAAAGTCACATGTGTGTGAATATACAGTATATTTTGTGTATTTCAATGTTTACTGTGTGTGTGTCCGTGTGTGTCCTTACCCCATGGTGGTGTGAATGATGAGATTCGTCTATTGGTGTAGCTAGAGAGAAGATAGTTTCCATCAGGTAGAAGATGTAGATCCCGCCAACCATCACCAATAGTTTATAAACGTAGTCTAGATTCTCCTCGTGGTGGTTGAAGTGCAAGCGCTCTTCGCTTCCGTTGTCGTGAATGTGTAAACCCAGGACCTGGACGCACAGAGAGGGAGATACCTGTGAGGCACTTCATGAACACAAAAGGTTAAAAACTTCTAGGGAGTGTCCTGTGCAGAATTTAACCCCATTTCTAGTGTGCCAGCTCTCCTGTCGTGATGCCAACTCTTTGTTCGTAGCGAACAAATCTTTTAAGGGTCAGTCGTTAGTTTGGTTTGCGACTCGGTAACTGAGTGGATTATACCAAGCAAAGCCGTGTATGAATCAAATGAAGAAATAGACAAACGACTCTTTTCACTGAGCGACTTGTCAAGAACCGAATCTCCAAAACAAGAGCCAAGCCTTTCATCGCTCCTCCCCCATGACCAGACAAAAACAAAATATGTGGAACATTTTGGGGAAGTTCTGTGGTGTTCATGTTTGGCCTTCATTCAAAAGATGCTGTTAAACCTAAAGTTTTGAGAACCTGAGTTTGGTTCACCATCCATCCAAATCAATTGCAATTTGGTGGGAATCCAATTTTTTGGTTTAGCGACTATTGCTACATACTATGAGAGGAATAGTTTCAATTTGTATGATTGAGATTCTGAGCTTTCTTGTGCTGTGCCTTGCAACTAGTTAAAAACACTTGAGCTAGTAGTAAAGGTAGGTTCGTAGTAGGTAACTTCAACATTTTGAACATCTTACCATCGGCACCAGGTGCAGTATGGCGTCACCAGTTAGGGAGCCTACGGCCAGGCTGATGCAGAACTGAATGCACATTTGGAACAGGTTGGAACAGGAAGTACAAAGTAGCACCGCGATGCCGAACATGGACATCAGCGTGATCACCATGTTGGCGATGGTGGCATAGATGTATCCTAAAAGAGAGCGGAAGAGGAAGGGGCGAGGTTTAGAGGGAACGTGAGAAATCAAATGAGAAATTGTGGGATGTGACATAGAAGGATAGAACCTAAAAGAGAGAGAGACACACACACACACACACACACACACACACACACACAAAGAGTGACTACTTACGCTCAGATTGGCTGAGCTCATCTGGTTCCAGAGGTTCTACAGACACGCTGCAGGCCCTGCTGAGGACCTGCTGGAGCAGAGCTGGGCTGAGCCGTGCCAGGTCGTCCCGGTTCAGGATGGGAGAACCCGAACTGTTGTCCGTCATACTGTGGATCAGAATCAGCTCCTCAGCTGTGAAACAGTGCTGAGGACAAAGGAGGACACATTAATGATCTGATCACAGATTGATTTATTGGTTAGTAAAACATTGACTCCTTTTGGGAAGATGAATGAAGGTGTTTTAAAGCATGGACTATAAAATACACTTTAAAAAAACTAAATTCTATTTCTAGCATTTATAAATGACTAGTTTAATTAGTATATAGTTATTTGGCCACATGCACAATTTGTGGTCTGTGGGTGGTAGATGAATGCAGAAATAACAGAAAGATGACAAATCATTGTTAACAATGGTCATATTGTGTGTGTGTGTGTGTATATATATTATGTTACATGGAGTATGTGAAAATGTTACATGGATTAAATGTTTTAACAGTCATAACATCATCATAAAACATCGACATCATAAAAATAACGTGTGTGTGTGTGTACATACTTGGTCCCAGGTGATGTTTTCGCTATGTCCCTCTATGTGTTCATGAACCATCATCTTCTCCAACGTTCGACCACTGTGATGTCCATCTCCATGTCTAACATGTTCATCTGTGTGACCACTGGGGGGCTCATCTCCATGTTCATGGCCAATTTGGCCATGTTCCATCTCGCTTCTGGGTCCCAGGTTCATACTATTCATAAGACCCTCCAAGTCTATGGCCACAAACAAACAACTCAACTTTAGAAAACCATAAAAAAAACATTTACATTTGTTTTTGATGGCTTTTAAAAGTAATATCACCCTGGTTTGGGCCTCTCTCAAACCACCCAAAGCACAATTATGAAAAATGCCAAGACCTGGGCCAGGAGTATGGGTGAGGAGGGGGCATGACTCATTTCCAAAAAGTCTGAAAATGAGCAGAGTTTCAGTCCTCGGTGGGTATTGGACCGTCCCTTTTTTTTGTGGTAGGGACCAGCTTTGGTGATTTTTGACCTTATTTCCATGTATTAGTGGTAGTGACTGTAAAACGGGTTCCGCTGAGGTCATATGCGTGAACACTTCCAAGTTGTTCAGCCACAGTTGTTACGATCAAGCAAGACCTTCAAACCGTAATTCCTACATGACGTGAATTATATCACAGTTCAAGTACAGAGTAACTACAGGAGGGGCCAAGGTCTCTCGGAGCAATCAGGAAGGAGGCAGAGATTCTTTTTGTTGGTTTAGGAAACATGGTTTAGGAAAGGGAACATCGGAAAACCACCTGAGAGACCTGACCCCTGTTATGAAGGCAGATCCCTATTTTTTGGCATAGTGCAGTATTCACGTGCTTATACATCAGTTTTAGTTAAATGTGCAGTGTGTAGAATTTAGTGGCATCTAGCGGAACGGACTTGGCAGAAATGGAATATAATAAGTATGTTTTAATTAGTGTTATAATCCCATGAAAATAAATGAAAAAGAAATGTTTTCGTTACCTTAGAATGAGCCGTTTTATGTCCATGGGAGCGGGCCCTCTTCTACGGAGGCCACCATGTTGCACCGCCATGTTTCTACAGTAGCCCAGAGCGGACAAACCAAATACTGGCTCTAGAGGGACTTTTGTGTTTTTCGCGAGTTTCATGGCCACCGTAGCTTCTCCTACACGCTTGGAAGGGGAGGGTGACGAGAGATTTATTCAGTTGGTTGCAATCTGAAACCTCACCGCTAGATGCCGCTAAATCTTACACACTGCAACTTTAAGTCAGATAAAGCGCAGAAAAATAACCTCATATACCAACTGCTCTGGCCCATGTGCTCTTGAGCAAGGCAGTGAGGGCACGGACCGCAAACGTTTTGGTAATGTTGTGGCAGTTTACCTTTGATAGTAAAATTCTCTGCTCCCACTCGCTGAATGATGTAGTCCAGGAAGTAGCTCTCTTCGGGGAGGGAGGGGCTGCTGAAGCAGCGCCCCTGCAGGACGTGATAAAGAACACAGCCTAAAACTGCCCCCAGCTCGTGTCCATGACCAGCACCAGCTGATGGTGCGTTCACCTCTGCCATGATGTCAGTGGCTGTTAAACAGGCCTGCTTATCACAATGATAAAAGGAAGGAGGCCGAGAGAGGGACGGGACATAGTGGAAACAAGATAAGTGAAAGAGGAGATAAATAACATCACTCACTAAACCAACTACAAAGGAGGATTATTCAATAAACCACTGAATGATGGGACATTGGAATAACACATGTAACAATACAATACCTGCTTGACATTTTCATACCTAATTCAAAACAGTAGGGCTTATCCTGCCAAAGTAAATTCTAGTGCCTCAATATTGGTCAAACAGTAACAAAATTTCTTTATTTGTGTTGAGATATATAAACCTTGAGATAAGCATTGAATACTTCAGCTATTCTGCTTCTAATGTGGTGTTCTTCCTTCATTGATGAATGTGCGTAATGCTTGACCTGACCTGGTACAGTGGATATCTGAAGATATGACATTATAGGCTCATAATATGTAAATATGTGACACTGTTCTACTTGAACTAGTACCCAATGGCTGAGGAGCGAATCTGGATCTCAGGGAACAAAACATCAATAAAAATAAGTGACACTGACCTGATGGTTCAAAGGCCTGTAATGCTTCTCCAGTTCTTGAAGCAGGGTTTCTAATCCATCTTGGTCAATGTCGTGCTCATGTTGATGCCCGTCGTCACGGTGTTCATGGTCTTCATGGTGAGATCTTCCCTTCTCGTGGTGGTGTCCATCACCTTCTATTCTGTGGAGGAAGTGTTCAGTCTCCTCTGTCCATCTCCCTTCTCTTACGGCGGCACAGGCCAGAACAGGAGAGCTGACGTAGAAAATACTTCCAGCCGCCAACGCAGCAAAGTCAGACACACCATCGACGATTTTCCCCGTAGCTCGGCCATTAGTGACGGTTCCTTTTTGTCTTTCTCTTCTGTCATGGACGGAGTGATTGACGAGCTGATGTATGCTTCCTGTTAGATTACACTAAATACAGACACATAATAAAGAAAGAAATGTCAGACAATTGGTGGGTTAAGAGTTGGACGCATGCTAAAGTTAAACAAAATGAATAAAGCACATGGTTAGCAACAACTATAACTAAATATGAATTTTGACTGTGGATGAATGGATAGTACACAAAGGTCTTGAAATAGGAATTTCAAATCCCAAGATCTGAAGAAAATCATAGGAAATTTCTTGTCTTAATCTCTTGATTTGAGATGGCCAGAAACTCTTGTGATCAATGGAAATATCATCTTAGGAAAGGGAAAGATCACAAGCGGTGCAGTTAGTGCTGCGTTTTCCATCAGCCGGCGGCGGTCGGTCCACCAGAGAGGGGAGGCGGAGCCGACGCAACAGAAAAGATGGATGACGACTGACGATGAAACTGCTAAAACAAGTGCAAATCCAAAGAAAAAGAAACAAATTCCACATTCAGATGAAGGCAAACGGTCAAAGAAGCAAAGCTACACCAAACCACCAGCAAACCCACTGACTGACACTGTTTGGAACTCTGGGAAGGGTAGTCCAAAAACACACCGGAATTTACTGCTTTTCTCCATAGGTGCCACCAAAAACAAGACGGAAATCTTCAAGATTGGCACTTTAAAGTGAAATATAATACAAATTCCCTTGAAATTCTCTCTCTCTCAAAATGTTTGAGATGCATGACATGTGTTTGACATTAATATCTTCATACATTTGAAAATATGATTAATAATATCTTTGTAATGCAAGAATATATAAAGTATTGCCTTTTTATAGATTATTAAGATACTAATCATATGGTTTTCCAAAAATATATAACATTTAGTAATATATTGTACATATTTGGGAGTAATAGAAAAACATGAAGTAGGGTCATATTTTATAATATATTCTTGAGGAGAAATGACAATATAGTGGTATATATTGTGATATAGGTACTGTATATGCGGAGTTGTTCCGTATAGTGTTTTAGTCAAGTTTCCAGATTTTTATTCGTCACAGTAAACCAAGTCTGGTGCAGTGAAATGACAAAGTGGAAAACTCGGAGTTGGAAGAATTAAAAAAGTAGAAATAATTCAGAAAAAAAGTTTTACACACACACACACACAAAGCAAAAAATCTATACGCATAAAAGGCAAAATATATTAGCAAAATAGTTTCTATTCAATTGCAGTTTCTAATTCAATATGAGTGGCTGCTCCATGAGGAGAGCGCCAGGTGCTGTTGGACCTCGACCTCTCCCGCTATGCCCACGGCAGCAGAGCCTCCTAAAGCCCAATAAAAACTCACCTTTTCACACGGCACCTGGCCGCACTGCACACGGTTCTCCAGCGTATTAAACAGCGAGCGGACGGACTCCCGGCTCAGATGCTCCAGTCCGGGGGACACCAGGTTCACCACGTCCCGGTAGCAGGACCCCGAGGCCGGGGAGCAGCGCGCACAGCCCAGGCAGCACAGGCAGCAGGCCAGCTGCAGGGCGGGACGCAGCGGCGACCAGGACCAGGACCAGGACCAGGGCATGGTGAAAAGTAATAATTAAAAAGGTTATTTAAAAATTAACTCTGTCTTTAAAATCTTAATTCCAAGGGGGGCGAAACTGAGGCTGATAATAAATTAAAAAACAAAAAAATATAACAATAATAATAATAATAATAATGGAAAATCTTTCCCCAACATGCAGGCACGGGGACATGGAGTGTCCAGGCTCCAGCAGCGCGAGGCTCTTATCAGTTCCAACGGATTTGAGGGCACCTGATCTGCTGCAGCGTGATTGGCTGAGAATCCATGGAGCATATAGAGCGACTAGCATGCTCCTATATAGAGGAGGCTGCAGTTTCAGGACCGCAGTCCTAGGACACTAGTTTTTCGTGACAGCCAAAGATAATCAAGGGCTGCATTTCTAGGACACATGGACAAGACGGACGACACCCAAACCCTAACCATCTCTAAGCTTATACCTAAACTTAACCATCTCTAACCTCATACCTTAGGGTTAGGGTTAGGGTTAGGGTTATATAAATACTACTTTAAAACGATACAAGTACTTGGACAGAAAGTAGTATTTTGGTGGAATACACCTTAAAAACGATAATTTGCTAAGTGGCGCTGTTGTGAAAAACTAGGGTCCCAGGGTCCTAGGACCGCGGTCCTGAAGCTGCAACCTCCTCTATTGCAGGAACATGCTACTGGTCCCAGGCCCCTTCACAGACCTTGTGATGACATTTAGTAAATATAGACCAGGACTTAGAATAAAAAAAGAAAAGAAAAAAAGAAAATATATATATCAGAATCTGAATCAGAATCTGTTTATTTGGCCAAGTACATTTTTTATGTCGAAGGAACTCATCACGGTATAGATGAGAAAAAAGAACAACAATTTAAACAGACAATAGCATAGAAAAATACTGCTTAATAGTCAAAACATCCAACAAACAACAACAACAACAACAACTCAACAGGCAGGGGCAGGCAGTATTGCATCGGTACAATTATAAATATGAGTATGGTTGGATATGTCTTCACATGATAAATAAAATAATAATATGTGCACAACAGTATGGACACAAAGAATGATATTAAAAGCACACATTACTTTCTCAAAATCATGGAAAGAGAGAAAATAACTTCATCATTATTATAACTCTCTGACACCGGAGGAAATTGAGGAAACTATTTGGCGTCGAGCATCTCATGTCTGCAAGACAAACCCAACAAGATGATTACATGAATACGATTCAAATGATTCCATTAATAGTGATGTTTGTCCACCAGGTGGCGCCATGTGTCCTGTATAAGATCAATTATTGTCTACAAGAGAATTCAGTTCACTATCCACAGGTATTCAGGGAGAACGCAGAACCAAACATATTAACCTGGAAACCTAGAAACTAATTATTTAGGGAAAATATTCCTTTTGAATCTTTTGCTTCGTTACTACACTTCATACACTCTTCGTCAAGATTAACATATAAAATATATTTATATTAATATATGGAGATATGATGTCGATTTCACTATTTCTTTAAATGAAATTTTATGAATGAATTTACTATTGGTAAAATGAAGAAAAAAACCCCAGAAAAAAACAGAAATTATCTTCTGGATTGTGGAAAATTTGTTTTTGCTCAATTGTATATTGTACAAATTTAAAGGACCAGTGTGTAAGATTTAGCGGAGGTTGTAGATTGCGACCAACTGAATGCCCCTCCCCTCACCCTCCCCTTCCCAGCGTGTAGGAGAAGCTGCGATGGCTGTGAAAAACGCGACAGGCCCTCTCTAGAGCCAGTGTTTGGTTTGTCCCTTCTGGGCTCCTGTAGAAACAACATGGCAGCCTCCGTGGAAGAGGACCCGCTCCCCATGGAGATATATACGGCTCATTCTAAGGTAACGAAAACACAACCATCCTTATTTTCATGGGATTATACACTAATTAATACATACTTCTGCCAAGTCCATTCCACTAGATGCCACAAAATTCTACACAATGCACTTTTAAATTGTTAAACTATTGACTTTCAATTGAATAGAGTTAGAATTGGTGATTCTGAGTAGTACTGGTTAGTAGACTGGTGGGAGATAGTACTGCCGCACAGGAAGTGATGTGGTTTACTCT
>OMKR01110290.1:0-15480 GCA_900302355.1 Cyttopsis rosea | reverse complement strand
GTGACATTATTATGACTGACATGGTGGAAGTTATCTGGACGACATACCACTGCCAAATTGGAATGTGACCATGTTCATGAGCAGGAAGGGTGCAGGATCAAAAAATAAGCTTTGCTAAGGAGATAACACACAGCCTTATGCCGGGATCAGACTACACAAATTCAGCCAGTTTGACAGGATTTTGTCGTCGCCGACAAATTTCCACCGAATATGAACGTCGGGAACAACGGCACAACGTCTTTACCCCTTGTAGTGTGACATAATCTAAGAACATCGATGTGGCATCTGGGACGCTCCACGACATCCTGATGAAAAGACTAGCATGTCAGAATATTTTGTATTTCCCTTCCTAGTTTGGCAACTCCTACGATGTGTTCCTTGACGTTGAGCAATAAGATGACTGAGTGCTCTCTGGTGCACATACTGTAAACATGGCAAAGAGGGATGCTGCTGTTGCTGCTGCTGTCAGGTGGAACAACAAAACCGAGGAAAGGTTTGTTGAGCAGTGGCAACAATACCCCTGCCTTTTTGATGTTTCCTCGAGGGAGTACCATGACAGAGTCAAAACGGATTAATGTTGGCAAGAAATAGCGGAGGCACTTCAGCAACCCGGTGAGTAGCTGGTTAAGATATGCTAGGTTATCATTCCCCAGTAGCACTAGTCACAACAACGTCCCTGCTTCTTGGGAAGCTGTTGCGGCTACAGTAGCATGTGGTTAATTTATTATCTTTTTGGAACACAAGACCGCCAGCATCACACAGAGTTTCTGTAGCCATGATTGACAATTTCTTGACCCTCTTGACCTATGAACTTGTGCAAGGTCGTGAAAGGCGGCATACTATGATTGGTCTGGGTCATACTTGTAGAGTTGCCAGTCTCCTGGCCAAGACACAGTAAGAATTTATGGCACTATGATGATGCCTAATCTGACATGGTGACAATCATGAAAGACAAAAATATTGTGTGGTCTGATCCCAGCATTAGAAAAAGTCTTGTCAAATCAACTGCTTTGGTTACTAGCCAAATGGGGGGGGGATGCTAAGCCTCAAGAAGAATCACCAAAATAAAATCAGTCGGTGCTTCAGCAACAAATCCAGTTAAATCGCAAAGAAGGTTTGCAAATATACCAATGCCATTTTGAGTATCCTGCACAATCGGAGTATCATTCATCTGTCAGACAGATGAATGAATTTAATATATATTTGACAGAAATAAGATAGAAGAACTATCCAAAAACACTGCTGGTGTGCCTGCAAAGCCTTGTAGTCAGCTTTCATTTCCCCTTTACATACCCAGCAAGTGAGACCCGGCTATTTTTTACCTTGTGGAGGCTAGAAACCCAGAGAAACAAAAATAAATAATGAAATAAATAAATAAATAAATAATGAAATATTGAATTTGATTCCTGGGGAAAACAAAAGTGTAGCAGTTAAGCTTGTAACCTTTCAGGACAGACAAGCCCAGTTTATCAAAGACCTGCAGGGTAAATAAACTAAAAAAAGAGAAAAAGAAGAAGCTGAGATCTTTCAGAGCACAAAAGAACCGTTCTTCAGCTAGACATGGTCGCAGCACAACTATTGATCAGTAGAACTTGCCTGTAGTCACAACACACATCTGAGGATCATGGGCCCCTCTGATGATGATGATCTAAAACCCATCCGTGACGATGTGGAATATTTGGCGATACAGTTCCGAGCTCTCCCACCTGGTTTGTTATAAGCGCCATTCTTTATCATGCAACTATCTCACTGCTGACACGACAGCCTGGGATGCTTCAGGCGCCTATTCAGAAAGCATCTCAATTTCAGCTTTCTGCTCCAGAATGGCGAACAACCTTAATGTCATATGACTCAATAGAAATAGTCAATCCAGAAAACCCCCGTTCTAAAATAGCCTTTAAGGCCACACCCTTTTCTGGTGCATTTTTGAGCTATTTAAATGTCTTTCTATGGCACTCCTTGCTGCAATACATAGATGTATTTTACAGTTATTCCGCCTCTTTACGACTGAAACACTTCTGCCTTTTCACTACAAGTCTATTAAGTTCGTCATCTTTTTATATATAAAAATAAATCAATTATTTTTGAATGGTCACTGCTAACCTTTGCTCATTATTGATCAGGGTAGTTGCTCATTATTGATCAGGGTACCCCCCAGGGTTCTCCAAGTTACATTTAAGACTTTAAGACTTTAATACCATTTAGAATGAAATTGAATGCAAACTTCACAGCTTTTCTGGCAAAAGTACGAAGGATATAATGATAAATCAGTATGGATTTAATCCCTAGAAAATAATTATTTACCAAGTACTTGAATTGAATAAAACATTTTATTATAATACTCACATTCATATTAAATACACAAAAGCTTTGTGTGTGTACTCTAATAACATAAAATGATTTGTCACATTAAGAGCCCCCAACCCTCTCCATGGCCCCACATAGCGCTTTTTGGTCACAAAAGCTCTTATTTGAACTGAAGCTAATTTGCACATTGTGCACAAACTGTTTTCGGAAAGCAAATAATAAAATAAAATAATAAAATAATGATAATAAAAAATATAGCTGCAGGCAGCAATGCACGGGGTCCAGGTTAGGTGCAGCAATTGCACCGATGTGAAAACAAGCAAAAAAAACAGAAATAAACGAGAACATACTACTACACAAGGTAAACTGGAAAGTCCCCATTAACCACAAATAATATGTTCACTTCAAACTCTAACATTTCACAGCTTCCCCACTTGTTTGAAATGTCACCAAATTCCAGATAAATGTGAAATTAAATTAATAATAAATTTATATTAATTATTATTAAAACACATAATAATTGTGATTACTTTTGTGATATGTTATTTATTTATTTATATATCATTTTATGTATTTATTGGTTGTGTTTTAATAATCTATACTGAGATATGCCTGCACTGTCCCTTTAAGAGTTTAAGTCGCCACTTGATGGGAGTCTCCGTGTTACGGAGTGACAGAACACAACACAAGGAAAGGAATTTGCACAAAAGGACAAGAAAATTTTTTTAAGACCTTTGTAAACAAAATGCAATACTTTTAAGGCCTAATTTTGAGAATATTAAATTCAATGCTTTTTAAATACTTTTAAGACTCCGCGGGCACCCTGTTGATGCTAGCTAGTAGCCTACTGTTGGTGAGAATCTGCATTGTTTATCACCGATTGCCATGGTGCTGCCAACACAAGGACGTTCAATTACTCATCTGCCTTAATCAAGTCTGTAACTGTCTAGAAAAACCTTGTAGATCTATGTTGAAGCTATCCGTCCATATGAGGCAAAGTGTCAAACACTACAATATGAATAAAATGCTATAACAACACAAGAAAGCACATTATACCAGAACAGTAAAACAGTGGACTCATAGGACGACTCTGAATTGCCGGCAACACTAAAGGGGGAAAATTTCAAAACCCTAGCAAATTTGTAGAATAATAAATAACAAAGGACATTGGTTGCACCCCTGGTTGGCCTGTAAAATAATTACATCTTGTCTCAAGTCTCAGAACGGTAGAGGAAAAGTCAAACCACTACTTACTATTCTGTTCCATTTGTCTCAGGTCCTCCGGGGCAATCTTCAGTTTATCCACGTGGTCACGCAGGACGCTAGCCCACTTCTGTAGCGACTCCATGATGGTCCACGGCCGTGACATATCCACAACAAACATAGCCAGGCTGTTAGCTAGTGACTGGGCTGTTATGGCAAATCGAAGCAGGCCTTTGTGGTACAAGTCCCCATCCAAGATCCACACATTACAGCGGGTGAGGTCTGCCGAGATAAGAAAACAACACGCAATGCCAGCTATCCCCAAGCGCCAAAGGAAACACTAAAATAAATAATTAAATAATGTAATTTTTTTAATAAACAAAAAGACTCTTACCGTCTCTGTCCTCATCGTGGACATTCAAATACAGGTACTCTAAGCCCCTCCCTATCTTGTTGTGATCAGATCCTTGAAGTTTGGTCATGATCGAGGTCTTTCCCGATCCATCCTCACCTGGGGAAAGGTGGGTCCCAACACTGTTACCGCGTTTGGCTGCATTGCTTGTGAAGTAGAACAATTATTGAAAATGAATAGCCTACACCTACCAAATACCAGTATGTTTTTCCCTGATGGCAACTTTGAGCTTGATCGAGTTGAAACCTCACTCAGTATTGAAGTCCTACATGAAAACAACAACAACAACACAGGGTGAGACAACGTCTGGAGTGTCAGATTGTATCTTTGGTTTGTTTGTTTTTTTGGGGTATTTTTTTTTAATCTCCCCTTGAACATCCTGGTACCATATCCATGTGACAGCGAGCTGGTCAGCAATGAGTGTGTATTGCAAACATTGGGTTGAGCACTGACAGCTAACTAGTCTGCTCCTATAGTTAGCTATAGTGACAGGCGCCTGCCTAGGAGCGAGGAGACAGTCTAGGAGCTAAGAGACAGTCTAGGAGCTAAGAGACAGTCTAGAAGCTAGGAGACAGTCTAGGAGCTAAGACGACAGCGTAGGACAACCGTCTATGATAACAGTCTAGGATCCGAGGGAAGAGCCGGTGTAGGAGCTAGGAGACAAAGTAGGAGACAATGTAGACGACAGTGCCCAAGTAATCAATTTCGAGTACTTCCTGCTGTCATTACAATTTCTGTTTTTACTATTTTGGTTCTGTAATTAGCTCGCAAATGTGGGTGTCACCGTTAGCCGGTAGACGGCTAGCTACTTAGCTGTTAGCTTGGTGTGAACCATTGTCTGCCAATAACGAGCGAACGCAATCCGCCCCGCGTCAGACCGGCTCGCTAACATTCGAGGCATTTAGCCGGTGATCTGGTGCGGCTAGTGCCGAGCCTAGTTAGCATTAGCTGAGATGCTAATGCATCTGACAGACCTGCCGCTGGCTCAGCGCGGCGCTACCGCTAGAAACCGCGGACAAAGCGGATTTTCGCGAGCGGTCCCGCCGAGCGCGGAGCAGTAAAGGCACAATAAGCACGACTTGCCAGAGGTTCTGCCCTTCCTCGTCCTCCTCCTCTTCGTTGTTGTTGTTGTTGTTGTTGCCGGCCCCGGCTGCACCCGGGAGCTGTTTCTCCAGAACGGGAGCCATCTTCTCTCTCTGCCGCCACCACAAAGGCAAGGCCCTGCTGCCTGGGCGCCGCTGGGACCGCCCTCGTAAAAGGGGCGCTCGGTTTGTCTTCCGCCGCGTCGCGCCGGCGGCGAGGTGCACCTAGGCTCAGCAGTGTTTGTCCAGTCACGCTCCCACGGAGTCACATGACTGCAGCAGCCGCGTCTTTGACCGCCCTGGCAGCCCCGCTCCTTCACTACAAGAGGAAACTAAGCGACATTCGAGTCAGGTGCAGCCAGCCGGTCGTTATCGCAAACTAACCCCGACGGGGTGATCGGGAGCCCGGCGCGAATTTGAAATGATTTTACAACGAGCTATGTGCCCGAGCTTCCGCTAAGAAAAATAGTCCACAACACCGTAGCAAACTAGTCACCCTGCCAAAGAAAGACGCAGCCCCACATACAACTAACCTGTTTTTACTATTATTAATGTGAGGTTTAACATAGCCCCATTCCATTGTAGTTTCTATGTAGAGTCACAAGATGGCGCTCCTAGCTAGTGTTAGCAAGAGCAACTGCTAGCGGAGCGATACGAGGCGGAAAAGCGGTTGCCCGTGGCAACGGCCATTGTAACGACCATTGCCACTATTCTGACCAATCAGAATAGAGTATTCCATAACGCCGTGTAATCAAATGAGTTAGTTGTGAGTCTAGCTGTTTCAGCAGCAGTACTAATAATTAACTAGTTAACCTACTTGTTCTGCTACTTATACTATCACTACTACTGCTATTGCTACGGATACTACTACTACTACTGATATCAATACTACTACTGATACTAGTACTACTATTACTGATACTAATTCTGCTGCTACTATTGTAGTATTACTACTTGCTGTTTGACGACTATTATTACTACTACCACTATGACTACTACTACTACTACTACAACTAATAATAATAATAGTAATAATAATATCAATAATAATAATAAATATGTTTTTATTACTGTGGCTGGCATACGTGGCCCTGAGTGCTCAACGCACTGCAACTTCAGAAAACACATGCAAATAGAAAACACAAATGCAAAAGCCACAACATAACGGAAGTGAGCCACAAGGGAAGTGAGCAACACCGATTTATCTGTAATAAAATATATTAAACTAATTTTATTTAATTAAAATTTAACTAAATCTACAAACTGAACTGAATCACTCCCTGAAAGAATCTGTTCATCAGGGATCGAATTGATGAACAGATCGTATCAGGAAGTGATTCAGATTCAGTACTGACAAGTGTATTACAGTTTTAGGCCAACTAAAGTGGAGTAGAGCCTGGCATCGCCAGACCAATTGGCAAATGCGTATTAGTCTGGAATCTCTCTGTTCATTTTCTATTTCCAAGGGGCAACGGGCACAGACCAAAATGTCTCTGGACACAATTGGATAGACCTACAACCAATCAGTGCAAGGACACAGCGCTGAGCGACGGAAAATGGCGACTGTGATTGGCCCGATGATAAAATCATCTGGTGGAAATCGGTTTGAATGGGAGGGTGGCCAGACCAATCTGCCAGAGCAAATAAATCATGAGCTCGCAGATTGGTCTGGTTCCCAGGCTAGGAGTACCCCACATATTTAATATATTCCAGTTATAGAGTAGCTAAATATAGAATAAAAAAAATTACGCATTCAACTCATTAAAGTAATTTTTATTCGGCTGTGCCATGAGATTTGCTGTAACAACAGCACATTTGATAAAAACAATAGAATCGCTCTACTAAGAAATTACAAAACATTTGGATCGTCACCATTTTAAAAAATCCATATTCCCAGAATATGGCCCCCGCGTGCTGGTATGCACTCCCGACAACGTCTGGGCACGATCCTGATGAGTCGGCGGATGGTGTCCTGGGGGATCTCCTCCCAGACCTGGATCAGGGCATCAGTGAGCTCCTGGACAGTCTGTGGCGTTACTCGGTGGCGTCGGATGCACAGATACATAACATCCCATAGGCGCTCAATTGGATTTAGGTCAGGCCAACGAGAGGCCCGGTCAATGGCATCGATGCCTTCGTCATCCAGGAACTGCCTACACTCACTGACCACATGAGGCCGGGCATTGTCCTGCACCAGGAGGAACCCAGGACCCACTGCAACAGCATAAGGTCTGACAATCGCTCTGAGGATTTCATCCCAGTACCTAACAGCAGTCAGGGTACCATTGGCTATGACATGGAGGTCTGTGCGACCCTCCAAGGATATGCCTCCCCACACCATCACTGACCCACCGCCAAACCGGTCATGGTGGATGATGTTAAAGGCAGCATAACGTTCACCGCGACATCTCCAGACTCTTTCATGCCTGTCACATGTGCTCAGTGTGAACCCGCTCTCATCTGTGAAGAGAGCGGGGCGCCAATGGTGGACCTGCCAATTCTGGTGTTCTCTGGCGAATGCCAATCGAGCTGCACGGTGCTGGGCTGTGAGCACAGATCCCACTAGAGGACGTCGGGCCCTCATGCCACCCTCATGGAGTCTGTTTCTGACAGTTTGGTCAGAAACATGCACACCAGAGGTCATTTTGTAGGGCTCTGGCAGTGCTCCTCCTGTTCCTCTTCGCACAAAGGAGCAGATACCGGTCCTGCCCTTCGTTGATGCCCTTCTACGTCCCTGTCCAGCTGTCCTCGTGTAACAACCGGTCTCCTGGTATCTTGTCCATGCTCTTGAGACTGTGCTGGGAGACACGGCAAACCTTCTTGTGACCGCACGTATGGATGTGCCATCCTGGAGGAGCTGGTCTACCTCATGCTACCAGTAGTGACAAGGACACTAGCAGAACACAAAACTAGAGAAGAATCAGTCAGGAAGCATAAGGAGAGAACAATTTTCTGTGACCACCACATGCAAAACCATTCCTTTTTTGGGGGTTGTCTTGCTTTTGCCTCCATTGCACCTATTTCATTAGCACCCAAGCAGGTGAAATTGATTCACAATCACATGTGCTTCCTAAATGGACAGATTGATATCCCTGAAGTTTAATTGACTTGGTGTTACACTGTGACGATTCAGTGTTCCCTTAATTTTTTTGGGCAGCGTAATTCCTATCAAACCCTGTTTTATGAACGTTGTCCACTAGATGGTGCTGTTTCTGGCCACTCATGGCCTTGATTCATCACACAGCGTGATTTCTGATATTCAAACGGTCTGGTTGTGTTTCATAACTTGTGACACTTGTGTGACAACCTAATTGTGTAGTTTTAAGCACTCGATTGCTTAAAACGTTAAAATATCAAACTGCTGTGTTTCAGTTCCACAGTTGCACAAGTATGTGTTATTAAGTGTTTTTGATGACTGAGACTATAGTGGGCTAATGTGAGAATGTAATACATTTTCTAATGCCCTTTGTGAAGAGCAATAAATGTCAAACATAATTTAGGAGCAATACATTTGAATGAAATGAATCAATTGTGAAATCGATCCTGGTGATCTCCCAATGACCCGATCATGCACGTCACGAAGACGGGAATTCACGACAGGCCCATCATTCGGAAATCGCTCGTATCCAAGGCCGACGCCCAAAGACTCATAATCTCATGAAAGGGGCACAAAACCTGAAGCCCTGAACAATGGAACAATGAGTCCTAGTCCCGTTCCTTCATGATGCTTCTCCAGTATGCTCCAGGACGATAACGCGGCCACACACACCGCTCATCAAACTCATAAGTAGGCTCATGAACGGCAGGACGCAGGCCACACGGATCATCTGAAACCTCCTTCATTCCTCAAAGGTGGAACTGCAGGCTTTTCTTCTTGGAGGATGGCACCATTTCCCATACGCACAATTGGGAGATTTGCACGACGGCCTTCCACGAAGGATCACAGCTTTCGACAAAAGCGTGGCCCCTGTACTCGTCCCCTGGGCAGTGCGTGGTAGGGATCTCACGTCACGCGAAACTCGACCTCGTCTGCTTCTTTGAGAGCGTCTCAATAGAAAAAACAATAGCACCGGCACCGACATGGATCCTTACCCAAAACATGCCAAGCGCGAGCAAGGGTCATATCTTTTGAATTGCTGACATTCACTTGCTCGGTTAGGAAATAGTTATGTGTTTTCTTGACTTTCTATGGTCATTTTATTTTGAACTCCAAACAGCTACATTAGAAGATTATTGCAAAACCATGAAATGTCTTCTTAATTTTGCTCTACATGTGACAGAAGAGGGCACTGCTTTCTTAGAAATACTGATATCCCTGCCTTGTTTCCAACCTTGTTAAATTGAATTGAATTGAATTGAAAATTTTTTTATTTTAATTAAGCTCACATCAAGCAACCATTTTACTCATCTCTTTTTCAAAGTAAACAGTTTTTTCATGAACCAGGTATTAACCAGTGAGCACCCTGCATGCCAATGCTCTCTTTATCATGCATATTACTTCAGCTTTGTGTGATTTAATCAGCTCAGCGGTATTATTTGTTAAGTGATACCTGGCTACTCGGTGGAGACCCACAGCTCTCATTCAATCAGTAAAAAATAAAAATATAAAATCTCTTAATTTGAGAACCACAAGGCATCATTTGGATAACTGCTTGGGGAATAGAGTAAAACATATACAGTACATACAATAAAAATACAAACGAACAGATCGAAAATACAATAAATTTACAATAATATTTAAGTTGACATTTAAGTTGGAATTTAAGAGCTGATTGCGCCTGAGTTTCCGACTCAATAAAATATGATATATTTTACAATATGTCCACTTGAGGGGACTGAGCAGACTGCAGAACCGGCAGCTGAGAAGTGCCGATGCGGAATAAAAAGTCACGGTAGCCAAAGAATAAACCATAGAAGTGCAGTACTGCATACCGGTGAGTACCGGCCCACTTCGATCACCGAGTTTAATGTTTAATTATGGCCACCGCCCTTATTTGTTGGAAATGCCAACAACGACAACAACAAAACAAGACAATGCAACGGGCGGGTGGCGTCAGTTTCGTCATCGAGAGTAATTGTTTTTAGGGGGAAACTTCTAACTGCACTCCATCAAACACAAAACAACAACAAAATGACATTGGGGGATTTTTTTCTTCAAAGGGGGTCTTGCAGGCGGGGCCTTCGATTGTGAATAAATCAACTTTCTGATGGAAAACTGGCCCGGATGCCTTAATCTTGCGTAAAATCTTATACAAGGTGGAGATCAGGGCATTTATTGAAACTTTGTTGGTGAATGACATTATATTTGGACGGCACTAGTGAATATTAACATGTCATGCATATAAATAAACATGTCATGCATGTAAACAGAGTCAACACGGTTTGAATAGGCGACATGATCACAAACTTGTATAAGATGATAACATTCACTAGTGCTGTGTAAACAAAAATACAATCTATTTCCTTATTGCCTTAATGTGCTATTTGTCCAGGCGCTGCAGCTACATGTGGCAGTGTGTTAGTTAACTTGGGTAAATGTTTGAGCAGGCAGCGTGGCGTGTTCCACCATGTGAAGGTCAGTCGTAGAATTTCATTAAGTTTGCCTCCCGGTGAACATTGGCCTATTAACACCTAGAAGACAACTGGCACCGTGCTGAGAGAGAGAGAGAGAGAGAGAGAGAGACAGAGAGAGAGAGAGAGAGAGAGCGAGAGAGCGAGCAACTATGCATGCGTGTGTGTGTGTGGATGTGTATGCGCATGTGTTTGTGTGGAGTCTGCTCTCAGTCTCAGCTGTGGGCAGATGGAGGATGGAGCCGCTGCCACATCTCTCCTGCTCTTCTGCTCCGCCAGCCGAGGGCTGAAAGGCAGCCTCTCCACTCGTCCGTCGCTTCTCTCATTCCCCCCAGTTTAACCTGGTGGCCCCCTGCTCTGCGTCCTGTTCAGCCAAAAGCAAGAACGGAGGAAGATTTTTCTTTAAAACGAGGAGGAGGAGGAGAGGAGATCCAAAAGACCTTGAAGCTCGTGGGAAGGAAGAGAACAGTGTTTTGATTGTCTTTTTTTTTTACCCCAATTGTTCTGGGGTGGGAGCGTTTGGCTCTCCAGCGCACACCGCCACACGTGCGCGACTGTGTCGATTAACACTGCCCTAGGTGTGTGCTGGCTCCCTCTCCGTCTCTCTCTCTCTCCATCTCTCTCCCTCTCTCTCTCTCCGAGCTCCCGTAACTCGTCTAGCGGATTGTGTCTAACGGAGCTCACTGCCGAGCCGCCAATCGAGAGAGAGAGAGAGAGAGAGAGAGAGAGAGGAGAAGGAGGAGGAGAGGGGAGAAGAACAACAATAACAGCAGAGGAGGAGGAGGAGGAGAGTGGAGGAAGCTCGGGCGAAAGGAGAGAGACACACGGGACGCGAAACATTGAGAATCGAGAAGAAAGAAGGACTCTGACGGGAGAGGAGAGGAGCGGCGTGTGGAGGAGAGGAGAGAAGGATCGAGGGTCCGTCAGGAAGAGAGACGAGTACGGAGCGATGCATCACTCGGGCAACACGGGGAGAACCAAGACCCTCTCTCACGAGACAGGTAAGACCCCCTCTTTCGACTGGGAGCACGGGGGTCGCTTGGCACAGCTCTCTCTCTCTCTCTCCCGGGAAGACGCTGATGTTGAGTGAACAATAGAAGCGCTTCTGGAACGTGACAATGGAATATCACCACACACACAAACACACACACACACACACACACACACGAATCATGAATATCTGTGTGCTTGCATGTTAAGTGCTGCCGCTTTGCTTCCCAGTCAGAGTTTGTGCGTATCTAGGTTTGAGAGGGGTGAGGGGACCATACGTCTGATTAGGCCGGAGCTTTGATGTATCTTTGAAGTTATGCACGCCTTCTGTGGGAGTGTGTGTATGCGTGTGTGTGTGTGTGTGTGTGTGTGTATTTCATGCGGCTGCTTATTTATGAGCCCCGAGTCTGAGGACAGTTGGTCTGGTTGGTGTCAGCTCCGACGCACGCCCTGCGTTTGAGAGAATTAATACGCTGATTGACAGTCGGCCGACTGGCATGAAATACACGCTACACAGTTTCCCTGACATTAATAATTTATTTACGACTGCTCTTTAATAATACACAAGGTCAATGGCATTCTATTTATTTATTTATTTTTGTTTTTGCATTGAACGGAACGCTGGTAAATTGATTTAATGTTTAAATGTGATTAGCATTTGGTTTTGCAAAATCAAAGTAGACACTTGTGTGTGGTTGTCATGCACCGAACTGACCCCGGGGAAAAGGTCAAGTGTCTCTTTATCTTCCTGCTTTAATCACTTTGTGTGTGTTAGTGTTCATGTACACTGTTGTTGTACAATAGCATAGTACTACTGCATATAGCACAATAGGTTTAATTGACTTTGTTTATGATGTTTATTTGCTTTGGATTGAATCTAATTCTGTCACTTCTACAAAATAGCTTTGAACAAAACAGGAGGTGAGCAATGCACTATTGTGCAAGGACATGCAGGCAAGGCACAGGTATTTGCAAACACACACATATACACATATACACACTGACACACGTACACATACACACCAACACACACAAACACTGTTACACACACGCACACACACAATCACACAGTGTTACATCCGTTGCATGGACGGATTCGACCCAGCGGTAGATAAATGTGTCTTTCTGATTGCAACCACAGACAGAACGTGATTGGCGTGGCAGACCAGGGAATTAGCCATGGTTTCCATGGCAACTAATTAGAACGGTCCTGACTGGTGCGCTTATGAAGACAGATGACAGATCTGTGGTTTACTTCCTGTCTTAGAGAGCGGGTGGTCCCATTGGCTAGCGGGACCCCCTACTGCACGGGAGACAGATAGATCCCCCCCCGCCATGCAGCTTCACACAGGCTCAGCTGTCGTCTCATCTCAGACATCTAACATACGCCAGTAAAAATGTATTTATTTTGCAAAATCATGTTTTTGTTTGTTAAGATAAGAAAGCTCTACCATTTCAAATTCTGTCTTTTTGATGTGTGTACTTAAAAGGCAAATCCATTGTGCAAGTTTTAGGTTATGGCTAATTAAGAGACAAGCTCTCAGACATTCAATTGTTCTCCATTCTCCAAACAATTCTAATTGTATACGAATGATACATGATTTAATTATGAGAGTTATCAGGGCAAATCATCTTCTATTAATTTCCGCTGAATGGAAAGTGCTTAATGGGAGAATGCAGCATATGAGCACACAGCTCTTCCTCATTTCTACAATAAGAATAAAAACACACCGCGAACACCACACGGGCGGTAGGTTGTAATGGCATCACTGTGTGTTTACTCTGAGCCTGTTTTTTTGGGGGTGGATGCCTTTTAGGCGATGACAAATAAGGCAGACGCACGCACACTCTTGTGCAGATTAAGAGGCTTCGGGGCATGCGAGCAAGGAAAAGGTGTGACTGCGTCCATCTGTGAGGGAGGGAGGAACCGGGAGGGAGACAAAGAGAGAGAAACGGAGAGAGACAGAGGGTGAGAGATTTCCATCTGTGGACACCTGCCCCGCTTCCAGGCTGGCCAACCTTTTCCAACAAGAGGTCTGGGTGCACAGGTGTAAAGCGCGCTTGTGCGTGTCTATTTGTGTGTGTGTGCATGCAATTATTGCACACGGATGACTGGGTGTCTGTCTGTTAGCACATGGCCATCATGACCTGAAGACCTGAATACTATTCCTGCCTGTGTCTGTTCCTCAGAAGATTTTTTTTTTCCCCTCAATTTGAGATCCAAATTCTATCCTATCAAAACCTGCACCGACAGATATTTTGCAAAAGATCACATGTGATCAAATCTTTCCCAATCTATGGCAAAAGAAATCACCAGCATCTCCTTAAGTCATTCTAGGATTGAAACAGGATCTAAACCAGTGTCAGTGTGCCGTTATTCCCCAGTCGAAATTACTGGAATTACGCTCGACTTCAAATTAAAAACTTCTTCTTCTTCTTCTGTATGTACCAGAGCACCAAAATTCAAAGAAAACACCATTATGCCACACAAGCCTAGAAATAAAGAATCACTGCCTCTGATTCATTCAACCGTTTGTCCCATTTCCCTCTCACTCAGTCAGCCACCAGCTCCACCTAATGGCCGCTGTGGGTACTGCCACAAACAAAAACACACACACCGACACACACACACACACACACACACACACATACACACACACATACACACACACACATTTCCCTTTGATTAAAACAGCTGGAACACCATCCCATTCCACCATCAGCGAGCTCAGTTAGGAGGGCAGCGATGTGATGGCTTGAAGTGTTTTTTTTTGTTTTTTTTCCGTTAGACTGTATTTATTTAGGACGCGATTCTGCATCAGCTGAGGGAGGAGAGGGATGGAGAGGAAAACGGAGAAAAGAGAGAGAGAGAGGAAAGAAATAGCAGAGCGGCGGAAGAAGACATGCATGTCACGGCTAAACAAATAAGCATGTGTGAGAACAGATGGTAATAAAGTTCTCCGTTTCAAGACTAGTGGCTCGTGCACACACACACACACACACACACACACACACAATAACACACGCACATAAACACACACAGCCTGATTATGTGAAATGTGACTCATTTAGATTCTGTTTGTATGACGCTGCCTCAAAAGTGAGGAATGACAGTGTTCCACGAAGCCTCGGTCACTCGTTTTCTTTCTCTCCCTCTCTCTCTCTGTCTCTACTCATCAGTCACTCTCGGCCTTGCTCCCTTTACCTCTCGGTTTCTACCTCTTTGGCTTTCTTAGTCACTCATCTGTTTTCTGCCACGTCGGTTCGCCCCCTTTAGTTCCTGTATCTCCAACTCCTCTTCTGTTTTTGCTTTTTTTTTTGCTATCCTCCTCCTCCTTTCCTTTCCTCTTCCTTTTTTTCTCTCGCACCCCTCCCCTCCTCCGTTAGCAGAATGAGTTTTTGCTTGCCTCCATCCGATGCTCTCAAAGCCAAACGTGTGTGTGTGTGTGTGTGTGTGTGCGTGTGCGAGCGTCCGTGTGCATTTGCTTGGGTGAGGGCGATGTGTCCTCAATCACAGTGAAAGCATTTGTTTCCCTCTGGCAGAGGAGATAGATTATGTATTTCTCTCCTTTTCCATGTGTTGGGATTTTTCCCTCATTGTGCGATTTGTCCTCCTCACTCAAGGTCAGTCGGAAGATTGCTTTCGGCCCCCTGTGTCCTCCCGAACGCACTACCCCGCTCCATTGTGAATGTGTCAATGAGCGTGTGTGTGTGTGTGTGAGTTAGCTGTCCCATCCGATTCTGTCTATATGTGTTTCTGCAGGTTTTAAGTAGGTAGATTAAGGGAAGGGTTGTTTGGAAATATTTTTACCATCTGCACTAAAGCCCGACATCGGGTAGACATGATTTGTAGGACTTCATTTGTGTGTGTGTGTGTGTGTGTTAGCTGTCCTATGTGTTTCTGCAGGTTTTAAG
>OMKR01110286.1:0-13060 GCA_900302355.1 Cyttopsis rosea | reverse complement strand
TGTCGTCCTTGTTGCGCTTAGCGGCGGATCCCTCCTTCCGCTGCTCTTCGTCACCAGCCGCCTCCTCTTCCTCACAGAGAGTCTCATCCAGAGTTACCAGACCCATCTAGGGGGAGGGGTAGAGTGAGAGAAGTATAAACAAAGGATAGAAAGGAAGTCTAAAGCTGCAACCAAAATGGTATCATGGCATAAGACTGTCTAGTACGCCAAAGTAGTGTGTGGTAAGCATCAAATAGGAGGTGAAAATGCACCTCCTCACCAAGCAGGGAGCAGTGAACTATATCGATTTTGCAATGTGCTACTTATTATGTACTTCTGAGTCTCCTTCTCACCTCAGGGTTGAAGATGTCTCCTGATTGGTTGTCCTGGCTGGGTGGGCGTGGCTCCGTGGGACTTGGCTCCACAATCTCATCCAGGGTGACCAAGGCCTGCAGCTCTCCCTCCGCAATGCCTCCTTCTCCTTCTCCTCTCCTTCCGTCGCTCTCCGCCCCTCCCTGGTCATCCCCCTCTCCGGTCTCCTCCTCCCCTACCTCGTCCAGAGTCACCAGCCCCTCTTCCAACTCCCTCCTCTCCTTCTCCCTATCTTCTCTGCTCCTTCCCTCCTTCCCCATCCTCCTCTGCTCCTTGGCCGTGGTCTGCTTCTTGCGCAGCTCCTCCTCTTCTGCGTCGTCGGGGAAATCCTCCTCTTCCTCGCTGACCTCCTCAAGGTTCGCCAGGGCGCTCTCGGCATTGGACCGCAAGACCCCCACCTCTCTCTCTTCGCCGTCTTCCCTTTGGTTCTCCTCCTTCTCCGGTTCTTCCTCTTTGGCCTCGCCTCTTGTCAGCTCCTGCTCCGACTCCTCTGGGGGGGCGGTGATTGAACCCTCGTCCTCCACCGAGTCCACGATCTGGTACAGAGGCTCCTCACCCTCTGAAGGTCTTTCCGATTCAGACACTGGCGTCAAATCCGCCCCCCCCTTCCTCCTCCTGCTACTCCTCCGTTGAGAAGGAGCAGCAGTAGAACTACCTGTGGACATCAGATCGTCAGCCGCAGGATGCTCCTGCGCTGGCGGATCTTCCGAGGGCCTGGCAACCACCTCCGCCTTCCTCCTGACGCTCCTCCTACGACCTGGACTTTCAGTGGCGGTAAGATTCTTCTTCAGTGGTGGCGTTTCCATTTTCACTGTCTCATCCTTCTGAGTTGCCGTTTTAGCCGGTCTCCCCCTCTTACCCCTGGTGGACCTTCTGGTGGCGGGCCGGTCGGCGGGCTCGTCCTCCACGGAATCCACGACCTGAAACACTGCCTCCTCATCTTCCTCCGGCTGGGCTTCAACTTCAGGCCGCGTTCCTTTTCCCTCCGGTTTTCCCAACCCTCCCTCGGGGGCAGTGGAGGGATCCTCGGTGGGCTCGTACTCTACCGAGTCTAGAATCTGAAAGTCTCCTTCCCCAATCGCCTCTTCAGGCACCACAACCGCTTCCTTGGAGGTCTTCCTCTTCCTCGTGGCTTTGGTGTACCTCCGGGGAGAGGGGCGACCCTTCTTAGCCGGTTTCCTGCCTTTTGGAGCGGCTCCAGTTTGTTTCTTCCTCTCATCTCCATCCGAGGGGTTTGCAGACGGCAGGTCTTCCACACAGTCTAGAACCCGATAGACACCTTCCACGTTCTCCTCTTCATCCCTCCGCTCAATCGATATTTCAGTTTCTGTCGGCTTTGGCTCGTCAGCGGAATCGGACGTCTGAGAAGCTTCTTTTCCAGAAACGGCATCTTTGTTCAATGCCGCCTCTCCACGTCCATCGCCTCGTTCCTCCGGAGCTAGTTCACCGACTGAATCCAGAACTTCCAGAGAACCTTCTTCCGGCATTTCCTCATCTGTAGCCGCTGTGTCTTTCAGTCGAAGCGTTTCTTCATCAGGCCGTCGCTCTATTGTGGCTTTGTCATCGATGCAGGTCCTGTCCTGGTCCAAACCTGTCGGCTGATCTTCCAAAACGGCTTCAGCTTCGGCTTTTATTTCACTTTTGACCTCGTCGTTGATCGAAAATTGACCGGTTTCAAGTTTGATTTGCAGGCCTCCGGAACCACCGTGACTCGGAAGAGCCTCGGGATGAACGAGGGACAAACTGCTCATTTGTTCGTCTGGTTCCTGTATTTTCATTCCACCGCCCTCCTCCTCGATGTTCATCTCCAGGTCTTCTTCTCTGGGGGCTTCTTCGCCTCCATTCCGCTTTTCTGCATCTCCATCTTTCTCTGGGGGAGTCGCGTCTTCCGCCCCTCCCTTCGGACGCTGGAGATCTGCGGTGTGTGCCGTCGCTTCCATCTTTGTCTGCGACTCTGCAGTTTTCTCTGCCGTGGCCTCTGGCGACACCTGGTGGTTGGATGTCGGCGCTACACCCTCTGTGATGGTTTTGGACACTTCCTGGGTTTTGCCTGGTTGACCGGCAGACGGAGACTCCTTGTGCGTCTCCTCCTCGGGGGTCAACACCGTTGTTTTTATGGTACCGTCTTCCTTATCTGAAGAAGAAGAAAGAAGGGAGGAGCGTGTCTTGGTGGCCGCTCCCTGACACTTGTCCAAGGGTTTGGATGAGGAGGAGCCGCTCTCCAAAGTGGGTGGGGCAAAGTCCAAAGGAGGCGTGGTCGATTCAGGCAGAGGGGCGGAGTCAGTCACTTCGCTGACCTCGTCCACGGTGACGAACTCGCTGAGGTCAAAATTGACGTCGTCTTTGGTGGAACTCTGGGAGGAGACAAGACAAGATATCAATGATATTGATAATTAAATAGTCAAGAATTAGTGATTAATTTAGGATATAATAAGCACTATCTAATTTTGATCAATCAGTAATAACTCAGAAATTAATTTTGAATCCAATACGCACAATCCGCTTTTAATAATTTGGTAATAAGTCAATACTTGTAAATTAATTTAGGATCCAGTGTGGTCCAGTCCTGGTTTTAATCAATTAGCAATAAATCAATAATAAGTAATTAAATTAGGATCTAATGAATTAAGCACCTAAATATTATCCATTTTTATATTGTAGTTGGCAAACATCTTTTGTTACTACTACCACAATTATTATCATCATCATTATTGTAATCTTATCATTATTATAACAATAGTATTATTCCAATATTAAACACAACACCAATAAATCACATAATATATGATCAAAATCATAATTCCCAGGATTATGTTATTTTAATTTTACAGCACAGAGACTAACTTGCTCCCTTACATGCTCCCTCGTTTATCTCCATCTTTACCTTTATTCTTCCATCTGTTTTGGGAGCCTTGGTGGCGGGGCTCTGCCCTTGCCTGGTCCTGCTGCCTGGGGAGGAGTGGCTCCTCTTGGTGGGGGAGGTTTCCCTGGGACGCCTGGAGCTCTGAGAAAGACGAGGGTGAGGCAGAGAGATGGCGAAAAAGGTGAAGGAATGTCTATCTTGTCGTTTGTAACTTTTAGATTTCTTTCATTCAAGATACGAATTTGAAAGAAGACGGCTCGACACGCTCGTCTGTTTGTCCTCAAGAGGGCGCACTGAGCCAATTTGTCTAGAACTGGGCGATATAGCGTTATAATATCGATAAGAGACATTGTCTGGGATTTTGGTTATATAGTTAAATGTCATCTTTAAGGCTGTAAATTGGTCATCGTAATCTTGCGATAGTTAAATATTGCCTTTATGGCAGTATTTTGGGTATCATAATATCGCCATATAGTTCAAATATTGGCTTTAAGGCTCTAACCCGAGCATCACAGTAAAGTAATGCATTTTTCTGAACTTCATTGTCTGTTCTAGCTGTTCTAATCAATGGTCATAATATCCACATTAGTAATGTTTATGTGTAAAATGTCAATAAATCTATACAGAACTGTATCGTGCCCCTTTCTATTGAAATCAAATTGAGGGATAGGACATTTGACATTTTAGTAATTTGGAAATTGACGGTGACGGTTCACCTCTCTGGGTGGAGACTCTCTATTCCTCTTACTCCTCGTCACCCTGGTGCTGCTGTGACCCTGAGGAAAACAATCTGTTAGAAAACTACTCCAAGCATGGTAAACACTTAAATATATATAATAATAATATAATTATTAAAATACACAATAATGAGGCTGCCATTACGAGTAGCAGGCTATATTGGACAGTTTTATTTTATATTTGAGTTTATTTTATACTTTCGATTTTTACCGTGACGCATTTAGTTTATTTAGTGTTGTGATAGAAAATTCCATATTCTTAGAATTATTATCCAAATTTCTTAGATATTGTATTTCTTAGATAATTCTTATTTATTTTCTCCTCTGGAAGGCCCCATCCCTGTCTGCACAATTTCTCCAGCCTGTGCAAGACACCAAGGTCAGGTCACCCTGTACCATCTTGCTGTCTGTGTTCCTGACTTGGTTTTCCTTTCTCTTCTGTTGTTCTGTTTTTTCTTCCTTTACACTTCGCTACGGCCAATTGTACTCATGTATAAGAGACCTGTCTCTGAACATATCTTCAGACAATATTGTTTTCACCGCTTTAGAGTGTCACTGTATTCTCATTTCACTCTGCAGAATAAAATCCTTTAAATCCCGCCGCCTGAAGTTGTCTCCTGATAGCGAAACAGGTTCACCTCACCGTACACGTGACGGAAATTCTCAGACAGTGTACAGTTGTGGTCAAAAGTTTACGTACACTTGTAAAGAACATGTATGTCATGGCAGTCTTGAGTTTTCAATAATTTCTACAACTCTTATTTTTCTGTGGTAGAGTGATTGGAGCACATACTTCTTTGTTACAAAAAAGATTCATGAAATTTGGTTCTTTTATGAATTTATTATGGGTCTGAAAATGTGAGCAAATCTGCTGGGTCAAAAATATACATACACATGAATTATCAATTTTGGTGTAGAAAGTTGTGTCAATCAAATTAGCTTTGTGGCCTCTTAACTTCTTGTGAGTGATTCTGATTGACTACAGCTGGTGACTTCTCTGAGCCAATGTAAATAGGGCTCATTTGATACAATCATCGGCCACAAACGCTACAATGGGAAAGTCAAAGGAGCTCAGCACGGATCTGAAAAAGTGGATCATTGACTTGAACAAGTCAGTAAAGTCACTTGGAGCCATTTCATAGCAGCTACAGGTTCCGAGATCAACTGTGCAAACAACTGTTTGTCAGTATAAAGTGCATGGCACAGTTGTGTCACTGCCACGATCAGGAAGAAAACGCAAGCTATCACCTGCTGCTGAGAGAAAATTGGTCAGGATGGTCAAGAGAGAACCACCAAAAAGCAGGTCTGCAATGAATTAGAAGCTGCTGGAACACAGGTGTCAGTGTCCACAGTCAAGCGTGTTTTACATCGTCATGGGCTGAGAGGCTGCCGTGCAAGAAGGAAGCCCTTGCTCCAGAAGCGGCACCTTAAGGCTCGACTGAAGTTTGCTGCTGATCACATGGACAAAGAAAAGGCCTCTGGAGGAAAGTTCTGTGGTCAGATGAAACAAAAATTTTGCTCAAAAGTGGTAAAGGAATGGCTAAATCAGGCTAGAATGGCCTTTCCAATGTCCTGACTTAAACCCCATCAAGAACATGTGGACAGTGCTGAAGAAACAAGTCCATGTCAGAAAGCCAACAAATTTAGCTGAACTGCACGGATTCTGTCAAGAGGAGTGGTCAAAGATTCAACCAGAAGCTTGTGGATGGCGACTAAAAGCGCCTAATTGAGGTGAAAATGGCCAAGGGACAACCACATATTAGCATTGCTGTATGTATATTTTGACCCAGCATATTGTCACATTTTCAGACCCATAATAAATTCATAAAAGCTTCATGATTTTTTTTTTGTGACCGAGAAGCATGTGCTCCAATCACTCTATCACAGAGAAATAAGAGTTGTAGAAATTATTGGAAACTCAAGGCTGCCATGACATACATGTTCTTTACAAGTGTACGTAAACTTTTGACCACAACTGTATATACCACTACTTATTAAGTACTTTCTGTCGTTACTTTTCATTCCTCACTGAGCTGCTGTAACTCCAGTCTTGTTTAATAATCATTAATAATCATTTAATAATCATCATCACCAACAAGTTCCATTCAAGACTTAACACCAGTTTTTGCTCAAATTTAGACAAATTTAACACAGATTTTGGGCGACTAGCTTATGTTTTAAAGGTGCAGTGTGTAGAATTTGCGGCCACTCGCAGTAAGGGTTGCAGATTGCAACCAACCGAATTCCCCTCTACCCGTGTCCGTGGTAGTGCAAAATGGCGGTGTCCGTGGAGGAGAATCTACAGTGGCTGCGAAAAACACGGAAATCCCTCTCTAGAGCCAGTGTTTGGTTTGTCCGTTCTGGGCTACTGTAGAAACATGATGATGCAACACGGCGGACTCCGTGGAACGGCTCCAGCCCCCAAGGAGATATAAACGTATAATCCCATGGAAATAAGAATCGCGTTTGTTACCTTGGAATTAACCACTAGTTAAAACATACTTATGAATATTAAATTCCATATTCCATTCTAGCCAAGTTATGTTCTGCAAAATGCCACAAATTGTACCTTTTAAGTTTATCAATAAAAATAATGATAAAAGAAAGAAAAATGATACAATTAATGCATATTTGATTCAAATGAATAAAAATCTAAATGCGGAATTTTATTTATTAATAATAAAGACTAAAATGCATTTAACATTTCTATAAATTTACCCCCTGGGTTCTGATGACATCCATGACAATGTCCCTTATGTGATGTTACATTTTGGCAGTTAAAAAAAAAATAAAAAATTGGACGCACCAATTTAATATCCTCAAAAAAGGATATACAAAGCCTTAAGTAATTTATTCATTACTTGGACATTTATATTTTAAAGGAGCCATATTATGGTCCTTTTCAACAGGTTAATACAGGTCTCTGATGTCCCCAAAACATGTCTGAAGTGTTTTGCTGAAAATACTGTACCACTCAGATTACTGTATCCATTCTAACCTATGTCTCTATTCCTCCAGGCTCTAGGCTGATTCAGTGTGCATGTATACGTGTGCATGTCTCAGTGCGCGTGTGCCACACGCACCCTGGAACGGTTTCTGCCACTTCTGTATGGAGATAAACATTCACTATTTCCACCTTACCAGTCCACCAAAATCTGTTTCTGAACAAATTTGATGCAAGAAATAGGCAACGCAGTTGCTGAATCTTCACTCAAATAAAATCTACAAGGCCTAAGTTTGTTCCAACTTTGCCCACGGTGTCCGGAGCAGCGTGGACCGAACCGTGGTGTCGCACCACAGGTTCCAGTGGCTCCACTCGTAGCCGTAGATGGAGTTGATGGGGGGGCAGTTCTAATTCTAATGTGTCAAGTAAACTTGAACAACGTGTTTTAGGCCTTTTTTTTTTTTCAACCAAGGCATCCTGGCTTACCTCTCTGTCCTCCTGCTGGCGCCGCTCTCTTTTGGGGGCGGGGCTATTGGCCTTTCCTCGGCTGGGGGAGGAGTCTCTGGAGGAGGAGGAGAGGCGCTGGACGCCCATGGAACTGCAGGCCTGAGGGGGGAAGAGGTTTGATGAGGTCATTGTGTTGATTTTGTGTTCCTTTATATATTCTGTCTTTATTGTGATCGTTTAAATTTGTACGTTTAATTTAGTTAGTTTAGTCAGGATATTGATGAAAATCACAAATTCCCTCATTCCTCATCCCTTCTCCAGAGTAGAGTCGAGGTAGAATAGCGGGAGGTATAATAGATTTAATAGTATAGGTAGAGTAAAGTAGAGGTAGAGAAGAAGTAGAGGTACACTAGAAGGAGGTAGAGGTAGAATAGAGGGAGGTAAAGTCGAGCTAGATTATCAACCAAAACACGGAATAAGAACAAGGGTGTCTTCTCTCCCTCTACGCTCCCTTTACTCCACCTCTACGCCACCTCTATTGTCTCTTTACTCCACCTCTACTCAGTCCTGAGCCCCACCTCTCTCTCCTGGCTGTGTTCCTGGCTCGTCCTCGCCAGCCGGTGATGACGCATCGCCGGCGCAGAAGGTGCGGGCGGAGCAGGAGCTTCTTCCTCTGGGATAGCACCACCTGCACCTGCTCCGCCTCCCTTCTCCAAAGGCTCCAGCGGCTTCACCTCCTCCTTGGCTCTGTCAGCTTTTGCGATCACATCACTTCCTGGTTGTTTTACCACATCTGTTGTTTGGCCGGTAGGGGAAGCAGCGCCATCCGCCGATCGGTCGGTGGCAGGATCCTGCCCCTTGGATTGGATGGGAGGTGCAGAATCCAGTCCTTCCGATTGGAGGATGGCCGGACTTGCCGATAGGCCGGGAGCTGAGGCGGGCTGGTTTCCTGCTTGACCGGGCGCTGAGGCGGGCTGGCTTCCTGCTTGACTCGATGCTTCGGCGGGCCTTTGCGGCACCAGGGTGGTGCTGGTCTTGGATGGTTCTCGGTTAAATTCCATAGAATTGATGTCATAGTTTAACACATGGTTCCTGAACGTGACAAAACTGAAAGGAAAACGATCAGATTAGGATTAGATAGGATTATATTACAAGATTAAAACAGCCACAGCAAGGGCCAATCCCAATTCCCTTCGCTGCCCATAGTTTTTGAGTGTCCTCGACTGGGTAATAGCCCTTCAGAACAGAGCCACAAGGGGGAGGGGTTGAAATGGAAACCGCTCGTTACGTCATCCGTACCCGATGGCACATACGTCACACACCAGGTATGAGGCTCTAGGCATTCTCCGGACAGAGGTTTCCACATCGCATACCACAGGCCATAAAATGTAAGTATATCTTCGCAAATAATCATAAATATAAATATAAATAATAATCATTAATATGCTAAATATTACAAATATATAACCAAATAACAAAAGGAGCATTTTCAGATTTGAAGGAAAACAGCTGAACGGCATTTATCCATGTACAGCCCTTTGCATTAAATGGTCTGAAGCACAAAGAGTACATTTTGACATAGAACCACTCTTAAGTCGACCATTTGGGCCAAACATCATGAAACAACCCAACTGAAAGTCAAACTATACTATTTAGAACTAAATTACACATTGGATGCATCTACAATACTTCTCAAACCACGTTTCCCCCAATATGGCTATGCTTATGCACCAATAACTAAAATGAGTCTTGCATTCAGTCTTGAATGTTCAGACTTTTAGTTTTATCTTTGGCATCAAAATCATCATAAAGAAGCAAAATGACAAAAGATCTGTGGACTCACTCTTTGAAGGTATTTTGAATTCCGACCGCCTGAATGAACCTGTTGGAGAGAAAGAGGCGGAGGATGAAGGCGTGGTCATGATCTCACAGTGGAAGTATAAGAGTCACTGAGTGGACACGTACTGACGAGACATTTTGAACTTTGTCTTCTTTTTCTCTGTGAATCCCTCGACGGCGTTGTACGCCTGAATCACTTCGGAGACGTCAGTCTGCGAGGTCATTTGGAGGATCACCTGAAGAGAGAATGAGAAAGAGAGAAAGAAGAGAATGAAAGAGATTGATTCTTAGGTTTGTTTTTATTGTTAAAGGGGACATATTATGCTCCTTTCAACACGTTAATATAAGTCTCTGAGGTCCCCAAAACATGTCTGAAGTTTTTTGCTGAAAATACCACTCGCCATTCTAAAATCCCTCAAAATCCCTCCTGCTCCTGCCACGCTGTTTCAGTGTGTTGCTTTAAATGAAAATACTGCTGCTCCCCACACCCACTCCAGAACTGTCCCCAGTTCTGTGAGCCTGTAACGTAAACATTCACTTATTTCACCTTAGCAGTCCACCAAAATCTGTTTCTGAACAAATTTGAAGCGAGAAACCCAGTTGCTGAATCTTCACTCATATTGGATCTACAATGCCTAATTTAAAAGTTTGCTCCAACTTTCGTAGGGCACGGGCACTACTGCACTTCCGGCTGCAGCCCGGTCATGCTCCAAAGTTGTCGGGGACACCACACTGGGTTTTTTTTTGTTTCATTCCATTAAGAAACGTTGGAAAATAAAATTAAAAAATAAATACATCTATGGTTTTGTTTTGTTGTGTTTGAAGAAACGCGGAGCGGATGGTGCACCGCAGCATACAGTCAACCTTTTGTTTTAGAAAGAAACGGCAAATACTTACATTTCCCTTCTCTGCAGTTTTGTCACGGACAGTTGGTATTAATTTCTCTTTCTTTAAAAAGATTTATGCTGCTCTGTGAAACCAACAGAGCATTTCCCATGCTTAGCTCTTAGCCACCGAACCCGCTAGTGGGTACTCCGGTGGTGGGTTAGGGTGGTGATTCTAATTCTACGGAGGCCCAACGTGATGTAGGCTTGTGAGGCAAATCCCAAGCATGTTGACATGTTATCTGAAATAGGGAGCCACAAAAAACTGACTAAGTTGTCTGATTTCACAGTGTGTGTGTTAGTAGTCCATCAGAGACCCAAATGTATGTGCACAAGCACTGAAAAGGTGAGTTTTTCATAATAGGTCCCATTTAATTGTTAGTTTATTGTGTTTTGAAATGTTTCCTATCTTTTAGTAAATTCTTAGGTTTGTTTTTTATTACCAACAGTTTCTTGTTGATTTTATTGCTTTTTGTTCATTTTTGTGTTTACATTAATTGTTCATCAGTAGGTTATTGCAATAGCCAGTTTTATTTTATTATTTATCTTAGGTCTATATTTTATTGGGTTTTTTTTTTGCCAATTTTTCAGGTAATCCTTAGGTATATTGCCATTTTCTTTTTTCTATTTTCGTTCTTATAACTTAATTATTATTACTGCCTATTTTTATACAAGCTGCTGTGACACTCTACCCTCTAAGCCTAACCCTCTAATGTTCTATCTATATCTATCCATCCACCCATCACCCCAGGGTGCAGGTACATACCCTGTTGACGAGTGGAAGGCAGCCGACGATTGGTCCTACGGCCGTTGCCATGGCGATGATGGTTTGGATGGTGTCCAAGCTCACTGTCCGCATCTCCACGATGACCAGTTGGCTGGCAATGGCCTTGGCGGGGTCGCTGTCCTGGAAACAGGGAGCCATCGTTCATAAGAATATTCATCACAACGGCACTGATCCCACTAGGGCTGTGCGATATGCAAGGGATGAACGTACAGCCAGCTGATCATTATCGCAAAAATAACCCCCAGCAGAGAAAGCAGAATCAAAGTTTATTTGTATTATTCGTGTATGCATACAGTGTGCATAGTTCTTTTTTGTTCAGTGCCAGTGAATGCTCCTTATTCCTAATTTATCTTGAACTTACAATTTATTAAAAGGTGTTGGCAGTATCTACAGTATCATTGTCAGTAATCTATTTGAATAATGGGAAAATGTATTAGAAGAAATAAAATAATACAGGGAATATTGATTTGAAATACTTTATCACTAGTTTAAAAGCTTTCGCTATGAAAGATAGTCCACAACATAGCAAACTAATTACCCTTCAATGTAACATCACCAGATGGTGCCACTAGCTAGCGATAGCATTTGCATGTAGCCGTGTGATACGAGGGATGTGAAAACAGGCGGAGAAGTGGTTGCCGTGGCAACGGTCATTATTACCAGATCAGCAGTCGTTATTCAGAAATAATGGACCGCTGATTGTCGCTATCGACCAATCACAATCTAGTATTCCACAGAGCCGTGAAATAAATCGTTATAATATCGTGATCAGGGGTTGACTTTAAGTTTTTAGAGCCACTCAGCTTTTCTTTTTTACTAGATATCAAACATTTGATCAAAAATCGAACTCACTGAGGCAGTCAATGGAAGCAGAGCTTTGTACACCGATATCTGCAAACAGAAAAGAAAAAATGAGAAAAATACAAACTGAAATATTCAGCTGCAAGGTACAACACAACATGGGGAGAAATTTAGGCTGTTTAACTTAAATCAATGTAAATCCCACATTTTGGGAGGGAACAAGGAACCATTTTTAAGTTATGTGTTAAAAAAAAGCCTAAACTTTGAGGAACTTCCATTGAATCACAAAAGTTAAAAGAATCAAAATAGAAATAATCTATTAAATATTGATTCAGCAGATAGATGTTTGATGCTAACAATTGTAATGCACTGCTAATAACAACAATAACTGTTCCCTTTATCAGCGTGTGTATGTACAGTATGTGTGTGTGTGTGTGTACCTCTTCGCTGGTATGTTTGAGCGGCTGCAGCAGGAAGTGCAGCTTCAGTTTGTTTCCTCCCACGGAAAAAGGATTCTGGAGATGAGAGGAGACGAAGTCACAGCAACTCTTCCAGTCGGAGAAGAAGAAGAAGACCTGAAGGAGGGATGAGGAAGGGAGGAGGGGAGGAATGAAAGAGAGATAAGAGGAGGAGAGAGGGAGGAGAAAAAAGTATGATTAAAAACAAATTCCAACTCCCTGAAATAACAACAATAATAATAATTACAATGACATAATAACACTATTAATAACAATAATAACAATAATAATAAAAATAATTAAAGCTGCAAGCAGCGATGAACGGGCCCTCGCACCTCCGTGCACGTTGGGCAGACATTTGGTGCTTTCTCATGGCAAAAGAAGGTTGGCAACAGAAAGTTGATGTTTGCCACATTACACTAACTTCCTCTTGCCAGCAGGTGGCGCTATGACTGTGAGGCAGTATTAGCCTGACATGTTGCTGTATATCATGTGTACACCACACCATGTGAATTTCATGTAAATTGGATGATGTTTGCGACATTGCAATTACTTCCTGTTGCCAGTAGGGGGCGCTATGACTGTAAGTCAATATGGGTGTGTAGATGTGTTCAGGGCGGGAGTCTTATGAAGACTGAGAAATTTGGTGCAGATTGGACAAAGTATGCTGGAGTTATAGCAACTTCCTGTTTGATGGCGAAGCATCGAAATTGGCCGCGTCGTCACGGCAACCAGGAATAACGTAGGGAAAAGCTTTTGATAACTTTTCATCTCCAATGTCTGAAGATGATTGTGTGCGAATTAGAAGTGGGTGCGATAAGATCCCTAGGACTAGTTCGTTCAAATACGATGTGTGAAAATGGCGAGAAATCGGTCATGTGATTCAAGATGGCCGACTTCCTGTTGGTGGTAGGATATTGGTCCAAGGGACTTTTTGGTGCCTCTTGAC
>OMKR01110284.1:0-10144 GCA_900302355.1 Cyttopsis rosea | reverse complement strand
CCCAACCCCCATCTGCCTGCCAAGAATCGATAGAGTTTGATGTTGTTGTTTACTTATTGTTTTATCATTTAAATGTTGTATTATACATTTGTTCTACTGTTTATTTGAATGGAATGTTTGTGACTGTGTTACACAGGCTTGAAGGCTTTAATTGGCATGCTCCTGCCGTGCCAAAAAAATATTGCAACCGGAAAGCTGGTAATTACGTTTTTGGCTGTGTTGTGCACAAAGCAATGGATGTCTGTTATATCAACAGACAATTTGGGGAGAGCCATTGTTGAAAACCATAAATGAATACAATAATTTGTAAAGTGTGTAGAATAAATGCATACACACATTAGCCACTTTATTAGGTACACCTACTAACCTGGTCTTCAAAACATTACACATTCATTTAGTAGACACTTTCGTCCAAAGCGACTTGCAATAATAATCACAATATCAAACCAACTGTACACATTCAGTTGTGTCACATTCACAGCCAGCTAAACATTCTCTAGAAACAAGACAGGGTATTTTTTGTTTTTTGTTTATTTTTTTGTAATGTAATTATGTTCGACAGTAAAGGGGAAAAACATGATCATGGGGTAGACAAGTCAGTGGGGTCCAGGTGTAGTCTGAAGAAATGGGTCTTTAGTCTGCGATGCAAGATGGGGAGTGATTCAGCCATTCTGACACACGGGGGGAGCTCGTTCCACCATTGGGATAGAGTTGCAATCGGGATGAACGACCCTTGAGACCACGTAGCGGCGGAGGAGCGAGGCGGCATGCAAGGATGGACGAGCGGAGCGAACGAGTAGGAGTCTGGAACCTGACCTGTGATTGGAGATACAGTATGGAATAGCAGTTCGATGGATGGCCTTGTAGGAGAGCACCAGCATCTTAGATTTGAGCTGAGCAGAGATGGGAAGCCAGCGAAGTGATCGAAGGACGGGAGTGACATGAGTGAATTTTGATTGATTGAACACGGCAGGTAATTGATTGAGGCGGCACGGTGGCTCAGTGGTTAACACTGTTGCCGCCTGGGGCACTGTTGGTCCGTGCTCCGATGGGTTATCGCCCGATCAGGGGCCTTTCTGTGTGGAGTTTGCACGTTCTCCCCGTGTTCGCATGGGTCTCCTCCAACATAAGGACCCCGACTAAAAACATGCAGAACACTTCCTGTCCTGTCCCTGACCACGGCACGGACCCACCACCTGGAATTGGTCCCCGGGCGCCGACAAAGTGAGGGCTGCCCACTGCTCCTGGCTGCTCCTGGAGGAAGGACGGCCAGGATGGGATAAAAGCAGAGACTATATCTCATCGTTCGCCACTACTGTGTGTGTGTGTGTGTCACCCTCCGCATGTGTGTGATCAATAAATTGTTCTTCTTCAAACTGCAGTCAGACACACAGGCTGATAAATAAAAGAGATTAGATGTATTTATTTCCGTTAGTTTCTTGTATGAAACAACATTTTTAAACACAACTGAGTTAAGGGACTGTCCCGATCACTGCATTGGACTGCAATGGACTGAATTAAACAAAAGCCCTGTGTGTCTCGAGCCGTGCAGCGTGTCATGCATGTCTCCCCGTTGCTTTATGGGACTTAATTTAGTAAAAACTGGATGTTTTTGTGTACATACTTTACTTATAAGTCATAAATCCTGCACTTCTGTAATGGGGAGAATGGGGGAATTTCCCGACCAGGGCGTGCGAACACATTGCGTTTCCACTGCCAAGGAATGTGGATATATTTGAGCCAGACCACCTCCGAATGTGGTCTGAGCTATCGGATCTCAGCCCGCATTGACGACGCATTGGGTGCGTTACACTTGGCATTAGAGCTATCTAAGCTATTGGATCACCAAAGACGCATGTTAATGCCAAGTGAAAACGGGGTCTCTCTCTAGCGGGCAGATTTCCGGAATCACAGGGGAGTGGTAATGGTGCGTGACATACACAACAGCGTCGGCCAGAAAAACAGGTTGAAAATTATCACAATGATTTAATAACGTTATTATTTTAAATTATATAATTGAATAGACCCTTTAGCCTCGGGTGAGAACGTGCGGGCAGCGGAGCTGTGGACTCCGAGCTGTGTTGCCGGCGCGGAGATGCGCGGACTGACAGAGACCCGGTGAAGAAAGATCCTGCCTTCTCCTGAGGCTATTTTATTATTTTAATATTTAATTAGATATTAAAAAGGCCAGGTTGAAAATGATAACTGATTTAATAACACTGGGTTTAGGTTCTTGCGTCCGGGACTCCATACGGCGCTCCGTTTCGCCTCTGTCGCTACCTACACTGCCGGCACAAAGGCGGGTCAACTCTGGCCCCCCATTCCGTCTCCGTACCTATTCTACAGAGCAGCGTTGCGGAATAAAGGCGCAACGATGCCTTGGATAGGCTGTGTCAAAGGGGGTTAATCTCTCACACACATTCAAAGGGGCATTATTGGCATGGGAAACAGGCGTTTACATTGCCAAAGCAAGTGTGAAATAAAAATATACATCCAGATAAGTAAAAACTAACTTAAAATAGAAAAATGTAGACTTGCAGTAAAAAAAAAAAAATATATATAAACACAAATGTGTGGGAACTATATAAACACTGCAACATTTTTCTCTTAAATGAATGTATTTAAAGATATTTGTACTGTATGTACAGTAAGTCTGTCTATGTACAGAGGTCAGCTCAGTGCAGGAATACACACTCTCACAATACACTCTCTCTCTCACTCACTCACCACATAATTAACACTGATGTTTTACTTTGTGTAGAAAAAAAAAAAAAGGTTAGGTAGTAACAAAAAAAAAAGCCCCACAAACATCACACTGCAAATTTAGTGTGTAAAAGTAAAAAAAAAAAAAAGAAAGTTATGTTGTTTGTCGGGATAGATGGCTGATGTTGAAATTTGTTCCATTTCTAGACATTAAAATCTTATTCAAGAAAATGTTTTGCATCTCTTTTTTTATTAAATTTATTTAAAAATTTTTTTACAAATCGTACCCTGATTATAACTATAACTTATTTTCTCCTCTTTTTCTCACTAATATGGGGCGGGCTTAACCCTGTTGGCCCATTTATACCAGCAGCACCTGCATCTGTGTCCTTTGGCGAAATCATTGCATCACAGGCAGCGAACTACCAACCCTACAGGACTTTGTTTGAAAAAAACAAAAAAACACAGACACTGCCCAACTATATGTTCCTTCATCGTTCTGTACCATCAGGATTTGTTTTCCATGCGGTATGCCATGTCTACGCTGTATATAGATTACGCATATTGTCCTTAACATCATACTTTGTTTCATGTAATGAAACCTGGGCCAAGACGCAGATGTATGCTGTCTACCCAGAGCTACACAACTCTCCCCGTGTTGTGTCTACGAGGATCTATTTTTACCCTGACGTCTTTGTTGGTTTGCCTCTTGCGGGTGACAAAGAACGACGTGAGTGTTGCTTTTAAAATAAAAATCACAGGAAAGCCATCTCTCTCTCTCTCTCTGGCTGTCAGTTATCCCCTGAGCCTTTGTTTTTTTTCTTTCCATTTCTCTTTGCTTAAAATGCTCTCCCCTTTACTCGTTTCATTGCTCTGTGTGGCCCCCAAATGAACCCGTTGCAGTGAGAAAGAGAACATGGGTCTTTGTGGCTTTGGCATTTGCAGAGGGAGTGCCGTGGTGGGGTCGTCGTCACTCGTGGTGGGGGCTATGCCTGAATCTGCACTTATGGTTACATCCCATAAGTGAATCGCCAGCCCCGTCCACTTAAAAAAAATGTCTGCGATTCAGGACCTGGCGTCGATAGCTTCGGGTTTGCATCGTGCCAATCAGCATTCTCAGAGGCGGGATTTGAAAACATGACAACGGACGAAATCGAGCTGCGCGACCAACAGAAAACAAAATGGCAACTCCCATAGCGAAAAGCATTCTGTTTTGAAAAAAATTAATGAAATATTCTCTAAAAATCTGAACACTGCATTGAAAGCATTTCTTCAAGGGGAGGAGACTGTTGCAGAAGCGACTACTAGTCGTTGTATGGTCCACCTCCTTCGTTATGCATGTCTTGGTAATAGGTGCAGCATGCTGAATCGATCGATCATACAATCACAAAATCGTACAAACTCATGCAAAGATTTTTCGTTTGGATGAATTTGTTTGCCAAATAAAATTATTGTGCTTATTATTGTGATTACTTTCCCCTTTATTAACATATGTACGTGCACACGCATTGTTACGGCACAAACCACACATATGGTCGACATGGCTAGTTGGTAAAGAGCATCTCGGCTAGCTGTCACGCTGCCATAAATCTGACGTTACTTCCAGAAACGTCATCCACTTAGTGATGGTTTAGGTTGAGGCAAGAGGGTCAAATCACAAGGATTCAATTTGTGACCATGCCCAGTCTCTGAAAACGGCTCAGAGGGAAGAAACTTCAGACTGAATTACGAATGAATGACGATATCGACGTGTGTCCTAAACAAAAAATAAATGTTGATTGAGTACTGATCCATAACTTTTACAGAACAGTACGACCATTGGTTGGGGGGTAATTAGCACATAGTAGTAGACAGAAGGATGACTCTTTGATATACAGGTGCAGCTCATAAAATTTGAATATCGTCAAAAAGTTCAATATTTTTTGTCAGTCATTTCAGAAAGTGAAAATTGTATATATTCTAGACTCATTACATGTAAACCAGAGTATTTCAAGCATTTTTTATTTTAATTTTGATAATTATGCCTTACAGCTCATGGAAACCCAAAATCCAGTATCTCCAAATATTAGAATATTTCAAAAGGCCAATAAAATAAAGGATTTAAATTACAGAAATATCGAACCTCTGAAAAGTATGTTCTTTTATGCACTCAATACTTGGTTGGAGCTCCCTTTGCACGAATTACTGCATCAATGCAGCGTGGCATGGAGGCGATCAGCCTGTGGCACTGCTGAGGGGTTATGGAAGCCCAGGTTGCTTTGATAGCGGCCTTCAACTCGTCTTTATTGTTGGGTCTGGTGTGTCTCATCTTCCTCTTGACAATACGCCATAGATTCTCTATGGGCCTCAGGTCAGGTGAGTTGGCTGGCCAATCAAGCTCAGTAATACCATGGTCAGTAAACCATTTACAAGTAGTTTTGGCAGTGTGGGCAGATGCCAAGTCCTGCTGGAAAAGGAAATCAGCATCTCCATACTCCAGCTCGTCAGCAGATGGAATCATGAAGTGCTCCAAAATCTCCTGGTAGACGGCTCCATTGACTTTGGACTTGATAAGACACAGTGGACCAACACCAGCAGATGACATGGCACCCCAAATCATCACTGATTGTGGAAACTTCACACTGGACTTCAAGCAACTTGGATTCTGTGCCTCTCCACTCTTCCTTCAGATTCTTGTTGGGTTAGGTCGAGATAGCGATGCGGTGAAGCTCTGTCTCTCTTTGGATCTGTCCAGGCGGCAGGCTTTACGATCTCCTGGAGCAGAGGCCGGCCTGTGGGTTTCTGCGGAGAGTATGGCGATGTCGTTGGTGGACCTCGGATGGTAGATGAACTGGCTGGTAACTAAACTTGTCAAAAAATATCTCGCAAATAATGTCGTTGGTCGTTCGACATTGATCAAAAGTTATTAATGACTTTAACAGAATTGACTACAAAACTCAAAACGTCAGAACGTGTGTTGCGTCCTAATGCCTAAAAATGAAATAATAAAAATGTTTCAAATAAAATGTCTGAGTTTCTAAAATTGGGTATTATGCTAATAACTGAAGTTCTAAGGCGAGGACTCCAAGAGCGGAGCCCTTTCTATGTCACATAGTCACCCCCCTGGCTATTGTCTCTGGGGCTATGTCTCTGCTTCTCTCTCTGGACTCTTCCACCCTTCTGCAACTCTCCAAACTCTGCCCAGAACAAAAGGGTTTGGGGAACCTAATCAGATCGCGTTGGGCGTGAACATAGATACAACCTCCAATCAGAGTCCTTGTTCCTTTTCTTGACTAATTCTAATATAGACATTTAAGTAAATATTCCTCCACATATCCCTCCACTCTTATCACATCCAGTGTTTCCAAAACTGTATATGTATTTATATTACATATTGTAACAACGTATATTGGTATGAATATAAAAAGAAAATTTACAAAGATAAAACATTTGATCTTATAGTGTCAAAGGATTTTCAAAACTATTCTAATGGCATTGAAACAAAATAAATCTGTATTTTGTTAATTTCCTATGACGGATTAAATTTCGAATTTATAAAGCCTAATTTCTAATATTAGTAATAATGCATGAATCGAATTACTATCTTTACCAGGTGTGAATAATATAAAAAAAACAATTAAACTACTCTACCTTTTATATAAGCATTTCATTAATAAAAGAAGAGATATAAAAATGCACAAGGTTACTTCAGAACAAAGAAAAGACTACAGAAAATGAAAAGTCACAAGCGGTTGAAATGACATGCAATATGGACTACTCATTCCTAATTATGATTCCTAATCATAGGATGGTGAAACTACCATTTTCTATGAAAAAATGTACATTCAGATTATGATGGTTACTGACTGATTCAAACATTATTTCATGTTGATTTAGATTTTGCTTAAATGCAGAGACAGTGAAATTGTTTTGCCTGATTTATGACTGACACCTGGTTTCTCCACTGATAAAGAAAAGAAAGGGGGACAGAGACAGAAAGGGGGGAGAAGTGAGTTTGACCTCTGGGTTGCTAAGTGGTCCAACATCCTCTGAGTTCTCTCCTGTTATCATATTAGACCATCTCCCTGTCCGAGTTTTACCACCCTGAAATGTTACTTTGGCACTTCAACTGTTGTAGGGAGGAAAACCCGCTGGACTTCCAGGGCAATAACTTTAATCCCTAAAAAAGTTGGGAGTAAAGTTAATGGGTTGAGGAATGTTGAAGAACAACAATTTTGTTGCCATGATGTCCAATCTCTTGCTGTCCGCTACGCTTACCGCACCTTTCCCTTCCAGTCATCTTTCCATGAATATGCTTTGATACAGCACTCTGCGAACAGCCAGCCAGCGAACAGAAACAATACTGCTCCTCATCTTGGATAAAAACAAAAGATGAGATCTAAAAATCGTTAGCTATCTTTGGCATTGAAGATATAATTTAGCAGAGTTGCTGGCCCCTTATATTTTCAAAACACATGCTTGTGGCTTCTGTGGCTTACCCTCCTTGTGGAGGGTGCCAATGACTGTCTTCTGGACAACTGTCAAGTCAGCAGTTGGTTAATTATGATCCTAAATAATTTAGGATGTGTGTATCGTGTGTATGTATGAATGTATACATCACAACTTTTAAAAAAAATACAGTCTTCCCCCACCTGAAAATAATGAAATCCCATGGAGCCAAAATGTGATTAAAAAAAAATCTGTCAAAAAGTCCACAATAGATTAAAAACACAGGAGAGAAAGCCGCTGCTTCATGATGAGGTGGTGTAAAAATGCTGCCGATGCGGCAGCATATGATACGATACAGGCGCTACGAACGCACTACCCAAAGCGGCTTAAGTAGAAAGCCTGTCGTACTGGCATGATGTCAAGAAGAAGCACCTGGTCTCCACACCGAATAACAGATTGTGATTGGACAGCTCCCAGTGGGAGGAGGAGGGGACGAAAGTATAAAAAGATGAGCTGGACTCAGCAAAAATAGATCGTCCCAGGACTTTCTCACTGGTCTATTGCTGTATTTGTCTGACAAATATTACAATGAATCTTTTCGCATCAGCCTCTGCAAGACTCCTGCATTTTTCTTCTAAGACCTTGAGACCTGAATAGATAGAGCAACAGCCAAGAGTTTTTAGATGATCCACGTCACAGTCTTCCCCATGATTGTGGTTGTGTGTTCTGAACCAGACTGAGAGATTAAGGGCTCTTTGCGGGTGTTTTGAGTTAATTAGCTGATTAGAGCTCTTCTCAGGACTGTGTGGGCGTGTCCAGGAGTCTTTGATTGACATCTCTGTGGCCCTCTGAGAAATATTCTAATATTTGGAGATACTGGATTTTGGATTTTCATGAGCTGTGAGCTGTAATTATCAAAGTTATAATAAAGAAAGAAATATATATATATACTGTGTATATATATATATATATATATATATATATATATATATAGTCAGACAAGATAACAAAAAATTGTATTGTTTTATTTCACTTGTATATTGTATTACTAGGCACTAATTACTTTTGTGGATTACACTAATTACACTACTTATGTGGAATTTTTTATCTCATCTTATCATATCTTTTATCTCTTCTCATATCTTTAATCTTATCTTATCCTATTTTATCGTGTTTTTTTTCTTATCTTATCGTATCTTTTATCGCATCTTATTATGATTTTAAAAAATGGTGTGTGATACATGCTTCTTGGATCTGGTACAGAATGGTGTTTTATTGCCAAGTTTTGGAGATAATCAACATCTTGCTTATTTCTGTATTTTTAATCCCTCTTCCTCCAGCTGAGCGTGGAGGCCAGCTTTGCTGTTTTACCATTGATTTGCACTTGAATAAGTTGCACTTGAATGTTTTAAAGAAGGTGATTATATTGATTATTAATTGTTAAGGTAAGATGGGGACCGGAGGAAGAGACTTTCCGGCAATCGAGATCCTTATGGTTATCGGATTAGAATTCATAATACGAGCAACAGAACATATTTGAAGCTTTATACATTGACTGAATTATATTATTCATATTATATATTCATTTTATTATTCATATTATATTAATATGAAAACTACCCCAATCTCGGCAGGTGTCACCTTCCACATTATGGAAGGTGTCGGCCAACCTTTTCAGAGAATTTGCACTTTTTATGGCAAAATCTGGCTCCAGAGATCTCCTATGTGAAAATAGAGTGTGGAAGAGAAATCCACTCGTCATGGAAACATGTAAATATATTCCTCCCAGCAGCAGCCGCCCAGTACCAGTAGCAGGCACCAGGGTGCATCACCATATGATGTCTTTGTGATGTCACAACTCTGCCCCAACAAAGATGAGCATTTGGAGATTGTATCAGTTTATGCCAAAGAAGAGGAAAGTGTCCATCTGTGACTTGGCGACGGCCAGTCTCATCGCCGGTAATACAAATGCTAATACCACGAATAATAATAATAATAATAATAATAATAATAATAATATATAGTCAGATAGTAATATGATTCTGATAATAATCTAAGAATAATATATGATATAATAACAATCTGATGGCATATACAGTAAATCTGATGATAATGTACTCCTAGTTCCTAGCTCCACTACAATAGTAAGTGTGCTTACAGGCAGGTCTTTTACAAATAAATGAATAGATTGAATGATTCAAAAGATGTATTTGTCACATACATGATGTCGTGAAATGTTTTTGGCAACCTCCAGAGACTGTGCTGGGCATAGCACAAATAGAAAAAAATATATACAAAATATAAAATAATAATAATAACAAAAAGAATAATAATAAGAATTAAAGCTGCAAGCAGCGATGAACGGGCCTTCGCGCCATCATGTGTACACCACACCATGTGAATTTCATGTAAATTGGATGATGTTTGTGACATTGCAATTACTTCCTTTTGCCAGTAGGGGGCGCTATGACTGTAAGTCAATATAGGTGTGTAGATGTGTTCAGGGCGCGAGTCTTATGAAGACTGAGAAATTGGCCGCGTCGTCACGGCAACCAGGAATAACGTAGGGAAAAGCTTTTGATAACTTTTCATCTCCAATCTCTGAAGATGATTGTGTGCGAATGAGAAGTGGGTGCGATAAAATCCCTAGGACTAGTTCGTTCAAATACGACGTGTGAAATTGGCGAGAAATCGGTCATGTGATTCAAGATGGCCGACTTCCTGTTGGTGTTAGGGTATTGGTCCAAGAGACTTTTTGGTGTGTCTTGACATGTTGTACATGTGTAGCGAATTTGGTTTGTCTATGTCAATCTGGGGCGAGGGGCACCAAATTTTAAGGGGCGCTAGGGGGTGCTAGAGAGCCATTTTGCCACACCCATTAATGCAAACCATTAAATATCAAAATTTTTGCCAGGTCTGGCTTGCGTGCAAAATTTGGTGACTTTTGGGGCATGTTTAGGGGGGCCAAAAGGCCATCGTTTTCGGAGAAATAAATAACAAGAAAAAGAATAAA
>OMKR01110283.1:9992-21243 GCA_900302355.1 Cyttopsis rosea | reverse complement strand
TGTGTAGGTTTCGGACCTGAAAGCGGCCCGCCAGCTGGCCTCTGACATCACGGCCAAAGGAGCGTCGCTGTACGACCTGCTGGGCCGAGAGGTCGACCTGAGGGTACCAACTAATGATAATAATGATATTAAAATACTAAGAAACATAAAATATAGAATGTCAATGTTGAGAGCTTTTAAATAAAAAATAAATCAACTGCTCTGAAACACTAGCTAAATGACACCTCCAGTATTGTTTTCCAATCTTATCCTATTTAATTACAATTACACCATTACGATGTGTAATTATATAATAATATGCATTATCATTATGCATTGAAATAGTTATTTTTAACCCTCACATTGATCTGACAGGTAAGGAAGGTAAGGTTCTAAAACAGTCTAATTAGTAATCTTGTATAACTAGTAGAACGTCATTCTGATTGTTGCGTATCGTATTTTGGGGCATTCTCTCGCTTTTCTTCTGCGGAGGACAGCTGGAAAGCAGGGCTTGAAATTGACTGGACGTGGCCTCTAAGTCAGAGGAATTATGAACATGAAATTATGATTTATGGGAGTTGTCTCTTTTCAGTTTGTTCTGATTTTTATTTATTTTTTACCTTAATGAAGGATAAGGGTGGGATCATTTCATATTTTTCTTATTATTATTCCATAATTGTCTTATTTTTAAGATTTCTTATAGCCTATAAAAAGACGAAAACATAATAATTTGCATTTCCATGTACTGTAACCAATGGCTGATATTATATTATCTTATAAATCATTGATTTCATTGTTTTCCAAGAATAGTTCATCATTGAGATAAACTCGAGACATTTAGTGCTTTCATCACATTGAACAATTGTGATGCACTAAAATACAGAAAATTGTCGCTGTCACAATGAGTCAAGTAATAAGTATAAAGTCAAAAATGGAAATGCGTCTTTGTGGGTCATGTTTACAGATTTTTAGCTGAGGATAAGCGACCGTCAGAGAATATTATGTGTAGGAGAAATATTAAATGACATCAAATTAAAATGTAAAACTATCATATCGGAAAATATGTGTTGTCTTAATTATATTATTATTATTATATTATATTCCTCCTCAGGAAATGAGAGCCGTGGCCATCGCTCGACCCCTGGAGATCAACGAGACGGAGAAGGCCCTGAGAGCCGCCATCACCGAGGTTCTGGTGGGTTCCTTCAAATATTACAACTTAAAAAGTCATTAAAATGTCTTAAATTTTAATTGATGAGGTCTTACATTTCAACATAAACATTCTGTTCGATTTTTTTATCCATGTTTTTTTTTCTGACGTTATAAAACCCTAGACCTACCACTGAACCTAATCCTTCGAATTTTTCTTCGCTGTTCTAGATGAACCACTCACTCTATACTCACCTTCATACCTACCTGTGGAGAGAAAGCCAAGAAAATCCTTGTACCTCGCTATCTGACCTGAAGGAAACTTTTCTAATAACAGTTCATAGGATCATATACAGTTCATAAACACAACCCTGTATATAGTATAATATATAATACTCACCTGCAATACTTTATTAAATAAGAGAGGATTTGTCAAAAAATCTATCTTAAATTTCATTAAAATAGATTATATTAGATTTAACTCTGTGATACCTGCCGACAACCTAGACTAGATATCATCTGGGATTTGGGGTGTTGTAATATTCAATACAGTTAAATGTCGCCTTTAAGGAGTGTTACAGTAAAGTAATGCCGTTTTCTGAACTTCATAGACTGTTCTAATCAGTGGTCATAATATCCACATGACTAATGATTGGTTCTCAGATATTAAAATATCGTCAAATTGCCAATATCGAGGTATCATATGAGTTTGTCAGTATCGCCCAGCCCTACTATATGTATCTATGTTTTGTTTTTGCTCTCCAGGAGAGCGTGGAGAAGACCAAGGACATGCTGAACAACGTGGCGTCGGACGAGAGCAGCCTGGAGGCCAAGATCGAGAAGAAGAAGCAGGCCCTGGAGAGGAACCAGAAGAGGCTGCAGACGCTGCAGAGCGTCAGGTTAGTGCCGCTCACACGAAGTTCATTCAGAGACTAACTTTCAGTTTGGAGAAATAATAATAATAATATGGAAATAGAATTGGCCATTCCTGGAGAAATTGTGAAAAGCATGTATGTATGTGTGTGTGTATGTGGAATTACCGCCATGATAGTTTGTCAGTCAGATTGGTTCACTAACACTAAGGCACAAGCCGTCAACTATGATAGATTGCTAAAAAAGTATAAATGGCACCGCTTAGGCATTACATTGTGAGTGAAAGGAGACGTTAATGAACAGTTTGATGTATAATTTGGCAAAATGTGCTTAGAATTGAGGAGGTGACGGCAAGTTAAAAAAGTGTCATCTAAAATGTCCATCTTCAGCTAGAGTGGGGAGGTTAACATTCCACAAGGGTTGTGTGATTGACGGTGACGCGGAAAACTAACAGCCGTATCTCCAAAACTATAATTGTTCACGGTGAGGTATTTTCGTTGTGGAGGACAATTCTACCTAAATTTTGATATATAATTTGTGTGTGTGCATGCAAAACTGGGGAAACTGTTATGAGTTAGAAAAGTGTGTCAAGGTGGCGGATTGCCCTCCGCTCCACTCTCATCTTCCCATAGGAACCCTATTGAGCGAAATGTCCTCACTTAAACTTGATTAAGTGAGGACATTAACGTGACGAGAAAAAGCAGGTAGGTCACCCATTTAGGCGTAACACCGGGAACACTGCGGCACAGCAATGAAAATTGGCCAACAAACGGGGAACTTAGCAATACACCTGAATGTAATTAGCAAAGTCAGACTGCTGTGGCATCATGTTGCTTTTTGCTGAAATGTGTTGAGTTTTTGCACTGATCAGATTGTGGATTTGTCCCCCATCGCTTGCATTGAACTCCTGATGGAGGGATAGAGTGTCCAGTTTGGAGAAACGACCAAAACCGACCTACGTGTACTCCATGAGGGAGGAGTGAGAAAACTGGAACAAACTTAAAAATCCCCAACTATTCCTTTTAAGAGAAGTTCGTTCACCTGTTTTTGGCAAACGGCACCAGACTCCTGTACCTTTTCATCGTCTGCATTTCTTCTCCGCTCCATTGTCTCTTGTCACAAAGAAGCGACTCTGGTGGAACGAGCGATTGTTTCTGTTTCTGGGCAGGACACAAGCAGAGCTGCTTGTCACTCAGTAACATTTCTACAAAATTATTTGAATATATATATATGTATTTATTTATTTATTTATTTGTTTGTCTATTTATTTATTTATTTGAAGAAAAAAAAATTTTTACAGTAGCTTTGAGACTAATAGAAAATAAATCTGTGTAACCTTCCATTTAGACTTCTTCTTTGGTGTAACGCTCGTCGATGACACGTCCTACAGTTGGAACTAGTGTATGATTTGGAATCGGTCTAATATTTGGAATCAGTCTAGGATTTTGGAATCAGTCTAACATTTGGAATCTGTCAATATTTGGAATTGGTCTTGGAATCAGTCTAGCACATGGAATTGGCCTAGGATTTTGGAATCGGTCTAGCACTTGGAATCTGTCAATATTTAGAATTGGTCTTGGAATCAGTCTAGCATTTATAATTGGCCTAGCATTTGGAATCCGTTTACAGAAATATCCAATCTTGTACATAGTTACATTCAAGTTTTGCTGAGTGAAGTGAAGTTGAAAGGTTAAGGCCGAGCCCTTTACGTTCATACCAGAGACCCTGAACATTTCCCTCCCGTCAAGCGAGGAGTCCGCTCTGTTGTTCAAGTGTTTTCCTCCTCAACCCTTTTAACAAATGACCCACGTATCCAATGCAGATAGTCTCGGTTCCTGGAGCTGGACCTCGGCAAACCGCTTCAGATAGTTTCTGAACAAACGGGCAACAATCTCTCCCTGTAGGACCACACGCTCCCCTCGTTCATCTCCAGCCAATGGAAACCTTTTAAAATCCTAAAACCTCACAGGGAGATAGACGGCGCCCCCTTCCCGTCGCACAGCACTGTCCCTTCCATCCTCCGTCTCGCCTGTAACCCCCGTTCCCTCTCTCCTTGTTCCCCCTCTCTCAGGCCGGCCTTCATGGACGAGTATGAGAAGATCGAGGAGGAGCTGCAGAAGCAGTACGAGACCTACGTGGAGAAGTTCCGGAACCTCAGCTTCCTGGAAGGCCAGCTGGACGAGTACCACCGCCTGGAGCAGGAGCGCTTCGAGGTCAGTCCCGTGGTCCAGTTCTTCCAGAGAGGACACGCCGCTCTCTATCTATCCCTCCCACTGTTTGATCAGTTATGAGCACCCCCCCCGTGGCTAAAAATGTGCGTTGTCACTTGACAACCGTCACGCTTGGTTTGTTTCCAGGTTCTGGAAGTTGCTCGGGGCCTATTTATCCTTTCTTTTTTTTCTTTTTTTTTGTCGTATTAGATATTAATGACATTTGTATTCTGTGGTTGTTAACAGTTTGTTATGTTATTTCGTTATATATTATATATAGATATATATTTGTTATATCATATATTTTGTGTATGTTTCTTTTTTAACTGGGTCGTTAAAACAGGACGCTGTGATATTGATGTTAACGTCACTTAATTTTCACAAAATAAGTGTTATGTGAGCAGAATTTGGACAAATGTGGACAAATGCCTGTTTAGGAAGCCTCAAATTCCAGCGGTTTGACATGTCGTGAAATTCTCTGATTGACCCCAATCCATTTTGAACTCGCAAGATGAAGAAGGAGGAACGATCGGGATGTGATGTTTGTTTCTGATTTCCAGGAAACTGAAAACACTCTGAGACTCATTCAGCACAAACTGAGGGAGGAGGAGAAGAAGTTGATCATGAGCGGATGTGAGTGCAACACACACACACACGCGCGCACACACATCCCTGAACGCACACATTTTTTCGGAATCCAAAATGCTTCCAAATTTAGAATTTTAGGCTCACTGACGCATTAAACAGTACAGTGTCCGAATCTGCCATTTTCCTCCATGCAACTTCTGATGTTTAGGCGGGGGCAATAGGGGCGGGCCTCACGCACACACACACACACACACCCCTCACACTTTTAGGTAACGTCATACCAGTTTTGGACTGATGGATTGGATTCTTTTGCCAGTTTTTATTCAAAATTGGAATCTTGGGGCATTAGAACAGATGTAGCCACATCGTAGGATCTTACATCGGTTATTCAATGCAAATCAGTTTATAGTTGCACCCCTATCACTTGTGTTAAATTAGTATGATTAGTGTTAAACTTACGACTAAGTGGGAACAACTGACGCCCCTTGTCTGTCATGCCATCAGTGTTAGTTGGTTATTATCAGTATTATTATTATTTATATGTATTTTTTGTTTATTCAACACTCTCTCTTGCGTGCAGTGAAGGACGGGGACTCGGACATGGACATCCTGGAGGACGAGGGCTCAGACAGCGACATGGACGACTTCCGCTCCCCGAAACCCCGGCCGGCCAGGAACGCCGCCATGCCAGGTGCCCGCAAAACGCCCGGGTTTGAGTGACAAACAATCTCAAATGTGATGAATTGGGGGAAAAACGTATTTACTTTACGTAGTTACGTAGTTTCTTGCCTTTTTACTAACCATTTCTAGTCTCTTACTTCCTGTTTCTAGTCTCCTACTTCCTGTTTCTTGCATCTTACTTCCTGTTTCTTGCATCTTACTTCTTGTTTCTAGTCTCTTACTTCCTGTTTCTTGCATCTTACTTCCTGCTTTTAGTCTCTCACTTCCCGTTTCTAGTTTTTTATTTCCTGTTTCCTGTTTCTCTTATGTAAACTTTAGCATGCTGCTATGATTTCAGGCTGTGCAAGAGTCTATACTGATGAATGTTAAAATACTTAATTTGTAACTGTTATCAAAATCAAAGTCAGCAAAAATAAGTTTAAAGTACTGAATTAGTATCATTACAGGTGAAAACGTACTTGAGTACTGTACTGAGAGTATTAGTAACTAGTTCCTCTCTGGTGGTGCAGCAGGTCGTGGAGAAGCTCGCTTCGTGGGCACCATGCAGGGAGGGGACAGCGAGGTGAGTGCTGCTGTCGCCATGGCAACAGGCTGCCATGGCGACCAAGGTGATTCCTCCTCTCCCCGGCATGAATCAAGGGACAGGAGGAGAGGAGGTGGCACCGCTCCTATTCTTCTCTCTCCACTCATTCACTATTCTTTTTTTTCCTTTATTTTCTTCTCTTTTCTATCCAACGGCGCCTGCGTCATTTGTTTTTATATATTTCATTGCTTTGCATTTCAAAAGCCCCAAACCAAGGAGAGAAACTCGCTGCCTCAAACCCGGACGAGGCAGGAAGGAAAGGTCTGTTTGTGGTGTAGCTCCCCCCTCTCTTAGCGTGTAACTCCCACTGTATTATTATTATTAGTAGTACCATTATTTTAATGCCAAATAGCAAAAATGTCTCATTTCATAAACCACACAGCAGTAATGTTCCTTAAGCTCCCGTACATATTTCCAAATACTTGGCTCAAATCCCCGTCCTTCAACTCAGGTACACCCTTGTTCTGCACAGACTCATATGTATTCTGTACGCTTTCTGTACTCCCAAGCAGGAGATTTCCTGTGATTCTTCTCAAAACCCTTTTTCTGCCGTCCAAGTTGCTCCTGAACTTTCGCTCGCATGTTTAATTTATGCTCTCGGTTCAGAGTTCTCTGCCCAGACACCGATTTTTCTCTGCAGCTGCATGTCTTGGACCTGCTGTATACCTTTTTGAACTGAAATGTTTTAGTCGTCACACTTACCTGTCGTTTAAACGGGTTAGAACCAGTCTGGTGCTGTTTAAACCAGTTAGAACCAGTCTGGTGCTGTTTAAACCAGTTAGAACCAGTCTGGTGCTGTTTAAACCAGTTAGAACCAGTCTGGTGCTGTTTAAACAGGTTAGAACCAGTTTAAACGTTAGAACCAGTTTACATGTTAGAACCAATTTGGTTAGAACCAGTGTGTTCATGCTCTGTCTACACGGTGGGTTGTCCACAGACAGAGGAGGACATCGATGTGGATGAGGATGATGAAGCTGATGAAGGGGAGGAGGAGGAGGAGGAGAATGAGGACCTAGAGGAGGACGTCAGTCTGGAGTGTCCAGCTCCAAACAGCCTGCGACCGGCCAGAGGAGGTCTGAGCCCCACCCTGCTGGAGAGCGACAACGACTTCTGAACGCATGCACACACACACATAAACACACATACACACACACTTTAACATACACACACTTAAACACACACACACAATGTGCGGTCAGTATCTTTTGTAATGCTGCTGATAAACAAGCGAACACATTATTTATTACAATTTATTACAAACGGTCTCAAAATGTATTCATGTTCCAATTTTTGTATAAAATAAATTACACAAAAAACGACGTAACGTTCTCTCTCTTGCATGACATCACTATGACGACTATTAGACATAATGTATGAGATGGATGGATGGATGGATGACAAAAGTAGATTTAAATGAAATGCGATATTGGTGTTATTCAGAAAAATGTAAATACAGTAAGACATGTGGGACTGTAACGTGAGTTTCCTGTTTTCATGTTACAAATCTTTACGTTTTAAGTTATAGGTTTACATTTTGGAGCATGCGTGAGTATGCACAAGCATGGATTATAACCGAAAAGGAAACATTGAAAGGCTGGACAGTGAAGACCAGTTGGGTCTTTTGGTGTAAAGATGGAGGTGAGTCTCTGTAGGTCGTTCATTGTTGGCTGCGAGGAAGGAACCGGCTCAGAAGACACGACTAAAGTCGTTTTAAATACAATTTGACTAGAAAAAGGAAGTAAAACACTAGAAACAAGGAGGCCAAGTGTTGAAGCCAATGTGGGAGTTATTTAAACTGCAGTTCAGCTCATGGCCACTAGTTGCAACCCCAGACTGAATGGAAGTCAATGGAAAAAGAAGCAACTTCTCACTAGAAATACAGGGTCAATAACCTTTTACCTCAAGATCTTAGGGTCTAACCATTTAAGTTCACTTCTAATGGCGTTTTGGTTGTGATTTGATATTTATTGATCCATGAAGCAGATATTAAGGCTTAAAGATGTGTTTATCTTCAGGCCTCACAGAGCCCATTTTTAATTCTTCAGTGAAATGATGAGGTGGACTGTCCAGACAACACAACTGATGCGTTTATAAAAACAAAACAAATATTCTTTCATATTCTTTTGAACATATTTGGCTGGAAAGGGACGACCACTGACTCAGTGAATGAAGTATTTTATTATTTGAATTTACAGTTGAAGTCCTGTTGTAATTTGAGACACAATTATATTATTATATTATTACTAAAGTTCTATTAGAAACCATCTCAGAAGTGCTCCGAGTTTGGTGCTGTTTAAATGGGTTAGAACCAGGCCCAGTTTGGTGCTGTTTAAACTAGTTCTAACCAGTCTGGTGCTGTTTAAACAGGTTAGAACTAGAACCAGTCTGCTTCTGTTTAACGGGTCAGATCTCCACCACGCAGTCTGAAGAGTTGGTCCTGATGGCTTCTGAGATCACCTTGGCCCCGGACTCCCCGACGCCGTTCCCCTGCAAGCTGCGGACGCAGGGAGGTGCGTGTTACATCTAATATTCATATAATAATTATGCATTTCACACACTGAGAAACCCTTTATTTTTAGGCGTCTTTTATTTATTACTTTTATTTTCTATTGTTTTTCTGTTATTTTTAGGTTATATTTCTATTCATATCTTTATCATACTGTATATTCCCATATTTTAATTTAGCTTGTATATTAACAATCGTATAATAATAATATTACTACTGCACAGTAGTACTTTATGAAGTATTATAGACTCATTGGATATGACAAGGAATTTTTCTTTTAATACTTACTAGTACTAGTAAGTACTTACTAGTGATACTTACTATTACTTTTACTTTTTACTTTTTGTATTCCATTTAAGAGCTGAGGTACTTGTATACGTTTATTGAAGTAGAAAGGTCAACAAGTCACTTTCACTAGTCATTCTGTGTTTGCAGGTGTGTTACTGCAGAAGCTGGTACTTCCATCACTGCATATAACCATGTCAATGTAAATAATCTATTACTTAATATTTAATAATAATAATAATAATAATAATAAATAAATATAAATGAATAATACAAATAAATGAAAAAATTATAATAATTAAAAAATAAATATAATTTTGGATAATTGTGGATTTCTTATTCCTTATTTCTGTGTTATTATCATAGTGACTGACTTGATGTATGTGAGCTGGTGGTTTCCTCTCAGCGCCGTGGCGATGAAGATGGCTCCGTCCATGCCCAGCGCGTTCTCCTGCAGACTGACACAGGAAACACCCAAACTGCTTAATATGGGATGACACCGCGGTCGCCACGGTAACCCAGATTCTATCTATCTATCTATAGATATGATGTGAAGCCTGATGGAACTCACTTGAGGGATTTCAGAGCCCTGTTGCGTTTCAGGGCTTGGCCCAAAGCCTTGGCTCCCTCCATGCCGATACCGTTCCCTCGAAGGCTGAAACACCGGAGAAGAAGAAACAATAAAACCTCAGGTTTGGTTTTTTCACCCCAGGTCTTCCATCCTGTACAGCTGTTCATAGCACAACACCTCACACAACACCTTACTGTCGAAAACGTACGGTTCACTGGGGTCACATGCAGTCCAATGGGGCAAACGACGTAAAACACGTTACATCTCCTTTTTGGAAACAGGAAACTCACAGTGTAGTCACTTGTTTTGAATAGTAACAGTAATATCACATTTTATTTAAAACTACTTTTTGTATTTACTGATGTACATCCAGAGCATAACGTTGCTACAACAGGTTGCCAGTAGGAAGAGACGCAACTTCCTGTTTCTAGTGCTTACTTCCCGGTTCTAATCTGTTCCTGTTTCTAGTCTCTCACTTTCTGTTTCTAGTGCTTACTTCCTGGTTCTAGTCTCTTATTTACTTTACTTGAATCTATAATTGTTTGCCCCATTGAACTGCATGTAACCCCAGTGAGTGGTACGTTTCTCAGTAGTGAAGCATTATACAGGATGGAACCAACATTTAAATAATAATAACTGGATTCACTCAGATATCCCAGAATGCACTTGGATCATGTAACGACGAGGGAAACCCCACTGAGGGTGCTCGGCTCGTTACGAGGCCTGCGCCGCTTTGTTTTGAAGGGTTTCGCGGTGGATGGAGTGATGGAGCGAGAAGAGAAGAAGCTCGGCTCCATTTAACTGGAGAGCCCTGCAATCAGGGAAGTGCTCGCTGCAGGAGCTGTTGGTGGAGGTTTTCAAGATCTTATTAGAGAGGAAGAAATTAAAGTCCAAGAAGTGGAAGAGGTTGGACTGATTGAGGGTAAAACAGGAACATGGTTCCATAAGTGAATACACTTATTAGGAGTCCAGCACAAAGGGCGGGAACCCATTGTTTTTGTTCAGATTATTATTATTCTCCGAGCCATTCTCTGGCTGAAGGTACCTGCTCAGAAACCGTGAAACGGACGGTAACTAAACTAAAGCGTTGTACTCGGGGCGGTCCACACACGCTGAGGTCCGAGTTTGATCCACATCGGACCATATCTGTAGGAGGAGTCGGGAGACATCGAAGGAACCGGAAGTAGTGGAGCAGAGCGCTTTGTGACGTCATCATCCAATTTGGTTTATTATATGTGCAGGTTAGACTCTGAGGCGCGTTAATAATCACGTTTCATTCAACTATTGCTGGGTGGAGATGAGGTGGAGGTGTGGATTTTTGTTTTATTTTGTGGATGGAGGTGCGTGTGGGTGGAGAATGGAGGTGTCGGCAGAGGTGTGGAGCTCACTCCAGACATCGCAGGGTGGTGTTGACCAGCAGGGCGTCGGCCAGGGCCACAGCTCCGCCCGAACCCAGTGAAACGCCCTGAAGACTGAACATCAAACACCGTCAGTCACAACAACACTGACACAGTGACCCTGTTTCTGTTCTACTTCCTGTTTCTAGTCTCTTACGTTAGCGTTAGCATGTAGACAAAAGAGACAATTTGCCTTTCATATTCAATTTCTTTACATATAAAGATTGTCTGTCATGTGAGTTTCCCATTTTCCCAACATTTTGTAATACTAATAAGTTGTATAATTTCATTAAAATAAAATATAAATAAAATATAAATAAATAATTTATAAATATTCACGACACCGACCACAGTGTCCTCAGAGACACGTTAGTTTTCAGCGCCTCTGCGAGGTAGACCACGCCCTCATCCCCGATGGAGTTCTCCTGC
>OMKR01110282.1:0-11167 GCA_900302355.1 Cyttopsis rosea | reverse complement strand
CTTATATCGAGGCATGCTGGTTTCACGGAACAGCGCGGGAACTTTCAAACAACTTCCGGTGGCTCGGTGACGTCAAAGTAACACGGAAGTGGTCGTTCGTGGACTCCCACTCCACACCGCCAGGGGTCAGCACGCTGCTGTAGAAACCACACTTTCTCGACGCAGAGCGCGAGTCAGTGAGCGTGCCCTTCATAACAGAAGTCATGGCGACCGCCACCAGAATCATCCAGAGGTTGCGGAATTATTTATCGGGGGTGGGTGCGTTGAGCTCAGACGTGCTTTGAAACGGGGACGGGACGTATAGGGAACGTCGCCCGTGTTGCTTGGTGCTTCGGTGCCTGCTGGTCAACTCTGCAAAGCGGCTAGTTTACAGTCCGCAACTTGGGCTAGCTAGCTGCAGTAGCCTAGCTTTCATCGCGACACTGGTGTGGTGTCAAGTTGAATTTAGAGACTTGTCTTAAAATGATCTCCCTGGAGATAACTTTGGTTTTTGTGTTTTATTTATTTATTTATTTATTTATTTATTTATTTATTTATTTATTTGTTCTGAATTTTGCCTTTGTCTGTGTCTGTTAAAGCAATAACACATTTTTAAACCGGAATTAACGCATATACGTGTAGAAATGTAATCTATTATATTCATTAATTATAGAGAATGGCAAGCTGACGTCACATTGCAGCCGCCATATTGGGAGGAACACTCGTATTGACTGAATGTCGGTCTGCGAAATTTTGAGTGAAAAGGCGTCTTGGAAGTGTTGTTGGGAGAAAATACTGCCACAGAAAATCTTGCAACCATCTGGTGGAAAAACCTCGACCCTTTCTTTTTCCCCCTTCCTCTCTCCATTTTTGTACATTCCGTGTATTTAGGCTATTTCTCTATGCAATTGAATGGTGATCCTCAAAAAATGGCGACCGGAGTCCATATCAACTGTCAAACTTCACATTCTTTATATTGCATATAAAGAATGTGAAATCTAAAATACAACCAAATGCCTAAGTCAGATCCCTTTTGATATTAAGAATGATGAATTCAACCTCTGATATTATCTCCTTATAGCAAGACCTGCAGTCTAAGCTCCAGCTGCGGTATGGTGAGATAACAAAAAGGTACGTTTTAATGTGGTCAAATGGTGAATTGAAATTGCAACAAATGCAGTCATTTAATATGATGCTGATGTTTTTCTTTCTTTTTTATGTAGGTCCCCGCCACCAACCAAACAGCCTGCTGGCCCCAGTCACAAGTATGCAGCCAATTATTACTTCACAAGAGACGGACGCAGGGAATCTGCTCCAGCCACAGTAGTGATGTCCTCCCAGAAGGCCCTCACCGCTGGCAGGTACCTGCGGCTCAAGGGGCATTTGTAGCTGTCGGGCGAATAATCATTAGGATGATTATATTATAAACAAGCAGGTAGAGGTTTGTATTAGAACAGTCTAAGAAGTCATGCAGCCTTTAAAATGTGGAAAAGACAACATTTAACTACATCACGATAGTCTCATATCACCCAGCCACAGATTCATGCACAAATGCAGTCATTTTGAACCTGAGCCTATAACATAGATTAGATCATATTTAATAATTAAGATGTAATGGCAGCATGTAGCCATTACATTTGCCAGCAATGGCAGATGAAATGGTTAGAAAATGAGCTAAATGGAAGCATCGAATGATGAAGAAAAGATTTAGGCAAACGTGTTGAAATAAACAGTAGAGGAGGTAGACTAGATCTGTCAAAGCAGGATGTCAATGAGTTTTGGAGTTTGAATATGGATTTTTAAATAATTTTTTTGTACATTATTTTAAAGAATTCACACAATAAAAGTATATTCTTATGAGATTTACACATTTTTACATTTTTTTTTAAACCCTTAAAGAGACATTTTTGCACGTTTGTCAACTATTTAAGGCAAGAGTTTAATATATCCAGCATGGCCTATCACTATAGTTATCGTAGAAACACCAGAAATGACCTGAAAAACAAAGTATAGCATAGCTGGGGCACGTCCTTGACGATTTTTTTCTCCGCCAGACCTTTCTCAGATGTTTATTTGCACATGTACCTTCTGTGACGTTCAGTGACAATTATGATCAGTGGTATGGCCTATCTATTCGGGTTTCCTCTCATCTGCTCTTCTCGATGATCTTTGGTCTGTTCCAGCCAAGCCCCCGACGTCCCAGCCAAGCGTCCTGTCACACCGGGAGCTGTGCTGAAGGAGCTCCCTCTCTCTACGGACCAACCGTACCTCTAAACGACGACAAAACATCACCAACAACAACAACATCCCATCTCCCTCCAAGCAACACAGAACACGCTGAAAGACACTGCAGTCAGTGTTCCTGTATCATAGAAAGTGTTTAATAAAGAATCTTATGTATGAAGATAGTTTTTGTCTTGTGGGGCTCCTACTTTGGTTTTTGCACCATGTTAACATTCGGGATACATATTCCCTTTGAATTGCTGTTATTTTTATTATACAACTACTTAACATGGGACCTAATATAGGAAGCGAACCAAAACAGTGCATTCCGGGTTGAAAACGGATGTTGACGCTTGTGTTTCCACTGTTCTTATTTGGTTGGAACCAAATCATAACAATGGAAGCTGGGATCGCGACGCGCTGCTGCTGCTGCTCCATTGTTGGCCGCGACAATGTGATTTTGTGACAGTGGTTTTCCCTCGTTCATATTTTTATTTTATTTTTCTGGATTAAGTGTTAAATGATCCCTCCTCGCCACCCCGGTTACAAGGCTTCATGTTAAAACGGAGCTATATGCCACTATATTGTTGAAAATGACGCGTTTTTTTTTATGAATGAAAAACCAAGCGCCGCTGCGAACACACGGGATGCGGGGGGTGACGTACCGTTAATGGTGGACGTTCCCTTTGTATAGATTTTTTTTATTTTAACCCTTATAACGTGGTTTTGAACTACATAGAACCAGGAAAAGAGACAAGTCTTTGGAGGGAGGGAGACGTAGGAGCGCTGGCTGAGCAGAGGAGCGTGTGCTTGCAAGAGGCGCGTTTCCTCAATTTTTCCATCCATAACTTCCCTGATTTCACTTATTTTCTATTAAAAACTGGAGAAATTTTCTATTTTCCCTCTCTGTCGTATCTGACTGGGCTTTGGCTTTTACGCACGGAGAGCGGTCGGCAGGCGCGCACCGTTTACTGTGAACAAGGTTCCCTTTGTATAGATTAATATTTCCACACGTATAACGTGGTTTTGAACGACTTTTAAAGCCCAAAGTTGCGTATTATAAACACTGTATCACGTATTAACACACATGGGACTTGGAAACTCCCGTTTGACTCATAATATAATAACAAAAAAATAATAGTAATAAAAAATAAATAATTATATATATTTATTATTATTATTATTATTATTATTAATTAATAATAATAAGAATAAGAATAAGAATAAAATCCAGATTTCAAAAATCTGGTGGGGCATGTACCCCCCCTACTTTAATGGGCACGACGCCCCTGTTTGTTTACAATTTGTGGTTCACTTACCACCAGCACGTGTGAACACTTACCGGACCTGATGAAAACTGCAACTGCAACTGCAATTCGAGAACTGCTCTCGAATCGGATCTAATCTAGCGGGACATAGGTGTGAAAGCACCCTTAGGGTTTTTAGACACTACTCACAATTCTCTACAACAGGACATAGCAGCTTATTTTCTTCTTTGATATATTCCAGATCACACCCCTGTCTAATGCAAAAAAATAACAACTGAGGATTGGTCTCGACGAATTCTTCAACTCTACTAGAACACATTCTTCAAATCAATTCAATCATCAATTAAGATTTGGTGGATCAGTGGTTAGCACTGTTGCCTCACAGCATGAAGGTTCTGGGTTCAAGTGGGACTCTGCTCAATGTCTGGTTTCCCCCATCGTAAAGACATGCACCTTCCCCTTAGACGCTCCTGCTGATGCCCCTGAGCCAGGCATCAGTCAAGACCTGGACTTGGTCCCACTACATGGCAGCCCACTGAAGCTAACTAGGAAGGGTCAAATGCAGAGAGCTAATTTCTCCCGTAGGGATAAAATGGGATATAAATAAAAATCTGTATTTTGATAAATATATCCCGGTCTAACACTAGTGTGTTATAGATACAGCGGAGTAAAAAGTACAGATACTTTGGTACTTTGTAACATTGCGTACAAATACTGAGGTATGAAGTTGCTGAGTTCTGTGCGAAAGTAGGCCTATAAAACCGCTGAAAGAAATTTCAACACATTTTTTTCTCTCCCCGTTTTTGTTTTTGTGATTGGGTTCCTTGAAAGACGATAATAGATAAAGTTATGATTATAGATAAAGTTGTAATTAAAAAGTATTAAATACTTTACTAAGTAATATTTGTATTACTACTACTATTACTAGTACGTATTATTATTATTATTATTATTATTTTATAACATTTCCAGTGGCATACCACATTCAGTAGCTTCCTATTATTATTATTATTATTATTATTTTATAAAATTTCCAGTGGCATATTACATTCAGTAGCTTCCTATTATTATTATTATTATTATTGTTATTATTATTATTATTGTTATTATTATTATTATTATATATCATTTCCAGTGGCATATCACATTCAGTAGCTTCCTATTATTATTATTATTATTATTATTATTATTATTATTATTATATAACATTTCCAGTGGCATATCACATTCACATTCCTATTTTCGTGACATAACGGGTAAATGGAAGCGCAAAAGCTCCTGCGTGACGTCATATTTGTGCGCCGCAACAACGCGCCGCTGTCGAGGGGGGTGGTGTCCTCGGGACCATGGGACACCTTGATGGAATTCTTCTAATTCCATTCGTAACTTACTGCATTATCTCCGGTAAAACATGTTTTTTCTCGCTCAGGTGCATATTCTAGTAACGGAAATATCGATCGTTATTGCTTGTCGCTACGCAATGAAACATTGTCTAGTTGTATTTTCTGGTTCAATTCGCAGATAACACGTGTTTTCTCCTTCCCTGCAGCACCGTTGTCAAGTGCTCTCCATTGACATCTCTTTAAATATCAATGACATGGGGGGTTGTGTGCAATGTAACTGTCCAGTGTGCATGCAGGTGCTTTAAAAAGTCTTAAATTACAAATATTGAGCGTGTAAAATGTATTTTTAAGTCTTAAATTTGTTGAGGTCTAAACAAAAAGATGATATCTGATTATATCATACCATATTTTTTTCATATTATAATTTATAATTTTATACCTATATACCATAACAGTGATTTATCCTCCTGTATAATATAGTATTGTATCACAGTTGTATATCTTAAAGATGCAATGTGTAGAATTAGTGACATTTTGCAGAACGGACTTGGCAGGAATGGAATGGAATATGGAATATAATATTCATAAGTATGTTTTAATTTGTGTATAATGCCATTAAAATATGAATCGTTGTGTTGTCGTTACCTTAGAATGAGGCGTTTATCTCCATGGGGGCTGGAGCCCCTTCCATGGATGCGGCCATGTTGCACCGCCATGTTTCTACAGTAGCCCAGAACAGACAAACCCAACACTGGCTCTAGAGAGGGACTTTTGCGAGTTTCGCGGCCACCGTAGCTTCTCCTACACGAACGCCGCCATTTTGCACCACCACGGACAGGGAGGGGAATTCAGTTGGTTGCAATCTGCAACCTCACTGCTAGTGGCCGCTAAATTCTACACACTGTACCTTTAAATATCTGACTTTTCTGTTTGTATCAGGCTATTTGTATAATATGTCATATCTGACATTAAATTAAAAAAATATATTTGATTTTATTCTCCTTTTTTTCTGTTAAGCTTTTTATTTTTTACTCCTATGGTCTATACTGGAGTGCATCAAACGTCACCAGAAGAAATTCCTTGTATATGCAAATGTACCTGGCGAAATAAAACTGATTCTGAAAGGCCAAATGGCACCCATTTCATCATATCTGTTGATCTGCATTTTCTTTCTCCAGGTCTTTCTGTTGATAACAAATGAATGCTGCTTGATTAACGTCTTGTTCTCCTTGTACTCCATCAGGTTGTGTGGGACATTCTGTGCGAGGGTGCCAGGACGGACTCCATCACCGGTGCAGCGATGGACGCTGCGTTCCCATGGTGTCGGTGTGTGACGGCAGGGCAGACTGCAAGGATGGATCCGATGAGCTGGACTGCAGTAAGAGCAATATTATCACCACAGCGCTTCCTTCTGACATAGTGTTGGATTATTTGTACTTGAAGAAACACCCAATAAATCTGAAAACAATGGAAGATAAATAAATTGCAACTTCACTAGTCAACAAATGAGCGGATACAATAAGCTAATGTAATGTATTAAATTGTTGGGCTGTCAATACTGTCATGATACTGACAACTTTATCACTGTGCTGGTGTTTTTCATTTTATAAATTGTAAAATTTACATTTTCTGATCATATTCTCTGATAATGCTATTTATATAAAACAACTTTAAACCATGAACACAGAAAGCAGATAGTCCACACACTCACTCCATCAACACAACAACACAACAGACTGTCGACCATCTTGTTTTGTTGGTTCATGGTTTGATACATTCAGACCAGAAACCAATGTGTTTTTTTCTCTTGATATAAGACAAATATATGCTCCAAGATTGACAGTAAAACAGGAGTTCTCATTTTTATTTACTACACCTTTGACATAACTAGAGATTCACTGTTCCAAGCTAGCTTTCTAGATTTAATGCTTGGTTAAGGGTTTAAAAGCGGCCATCAAATATTTACAATTTCTGCAATGGATAAAACAAACACCCCAGATATGAATTGCAGATAATATTTCTACATTTAATTTGAACTATGATATTACATTTAACTCCAAAGGCAAATCATTCATCCTGATTTTAGGAATATTTTGTTTTCTGCAGCTGATTCTGCAGTCTCACCCCGCTGACGTTCTCTCTCCTGTGTCGCCCTTGTCCAGCCATGCTGAGGTGTAATCAGGATGAGTTCTCGTGCCGCGGCAGACATTGCATACCACTTCACTCCCGCTGTGATGGCTCAGACGACTGCGGGGATGGCAGCGACGAGGCTTCCTGCCAGAACTGCTCCTCCTCCGATTTGTTCCCCTGCGGGCCCGGGTCTGGCATCTGTCTGCCCAGGACCAAGTTGTGCGACGGCCGCGCTGACTGCCCCGATGGGCGGGACGAGGGCGAAGGCCTGTGTCGTTCGACCGCCTCGCCACTGTCCCCCACATGCTCGACATCCGAGTTCCGATGCGGGGACGGCCAGTGTGTGCCTCTCTCCTGGAAGTGTGACCACTCCTCGGACTGCTCTGATGGCAGTGACGAGCAAGACTGTGGTGAGTTTCTCCAGCGACTGGAACTATTTCACTAGACACGATTCAGTATTTTTACCATCTAGGGCCACCTCTGTTTCTATGCTGGTGGGATGAACTTTTTTCCAAGCAGAGCATTTACACATGTGCATTTCTTGTAAGAGATAGATAGATAGATAGATGGATAGATACTTCATATTTATCCCCAGAGGGAAATTGCGGTGTCACAGCAGCTCACATCCAAAAATAGCCAATAATAATAATAATAATAATAATAATAATTCAAACTGAAAACATGGCAATATGCAATAAAACAGAAATACTTACTTCTTACTTAAATGTCTTACTTATACTTAAAAATGAAGCAGAAGATAGAACAATTTGGCAATATACAATAAACCTTCAAATTAAGAATAAACAACGAAATTAAACCTAGCAATGAACCATGATATTATATCAAATTTGTGCCGTAAATTGATCCTTTTGTCCTGACCATGAAAAGCAGTACCGTGAAAGCAAAAATGCAATACACTATTACACTGTACAATCAAAAGATCTCATAATGGACTTCTTGTCTCTGTCTTACCTTAAAATAAATATAGATAATGCCGAAACATTAATGACTCGGAAGGACACGATTTTGCATGCTTTGCAAGGCTCCAGGAAGTTTTACAATAACCTGCTGTAGCCTGCATCTTGATGAAAGGTGTTTTTTTTTTTCCATAGAATTGTTGCTCCTGCACATGGATTCTGGCATATTTTATATATTATCTATGCATAATGTATCCCAGAAAAGGAATTATAAAATTATAAAAGAAAGTAAAATATGATTGGATCACACATTAATAGTCACATTAAAAATGCAGTTTGATTTCTAGTTCAGCGTTGTTTGGCCTTTTGACCAACAGAGGGTGACAGAGCAATGGCAGCTTCACAGCTTGAATCCTAACCGCCCTTTGCTTAAAAACGTACAGAACATAACAACCATTTCAGAGGTTTTCAGTGCAGTTCCCAGAGCTAACCAGAAACAGTTGTTGGCCCCTGTGGGAAGGACTGTACTGACTTTCCTTCGTTCGTTCAGTATTCCACTTGGCCATTTTCCCTTTTACAGAATGGCACATTTATGGGCCCCTTCACATTGATGTTTTGTCTCTTATCCAAGGGCAATAATTACTTTCCTTGAGATTCTTCCAATTGTGTATCACACACCTGCTGTCTCTGACTTATCACAAACAGGAAATAGCACTATTAACAGAAATAATTTATAATAGAAATGGGGTTTAAATAAACAGACAACTTGATAGACCACCAATATAAATTTGATTATGTAACCTTTTTGACAATTTAGGAAAATAACTGATTTAACTGATGTGTTTTACAATGTATAAGAAAACATTCCTAATGTGAGAGAAACCCTAGCATTGAACAAGGAAAGTTAAAGGATAGGCTTGCTATTTTTCAACCCAGTTATTTAAATGTAGTTTCGTGTCATTCATAACTCGTCACAGCAACAACCTCGCTGAGCACCTTGCTGTTGAGAAACTGCTCTGCTGCAAATCAGCGATCTGATTGAATTCACTCCAACAGGAAATAGGATAGAAACACACGCTGTTTCCTCTAAATATGAGATGTCAAAAACATTCCTGGTTCCAATCCAAACAAAACAAAACGACATTTCATTTACAGTTACTGCATCATATAAATGGGCACAAGGAACAGAATTAAATACTTTTCTATGTGCATCACATCTCTGTTTCAGTGTCGAATAGAAACAAGACAACAGTTTTAAAAAACAGTTGATGTTAACAATTCTAGTCAGATTTGACATTTATTATTGACGTTAATTTCGACTGCAAGGATGATTACAATATTGTATTGTGATATACAGTATATATGAAATGCTCTTGTAGAGGACTGCCATACAATATGGTAAACTAGCCAAACTTAATTTTGTGGCTTTGTGTGGTGCGGCCTTTCAAATATTAATTAAACAAGGCTGGAAAGATGCTCTCCACTTATGATTCAATACATTATATCATGGAAGTTCATGGATTTGGGCAAAATCTGTTGCTGTGTCAGTTGCGTGTTTAAAAAGCTAGCTCCTATTGTGGGAATTAGTAAAGTATTTTGCTTGGAAACATAGAGGAAGGGATACAATTTGGGTAGATCACACAGGGTCTAAATTTGATCAATCACTTACAATTCCATTCCTCCACTCAATTTTTGCTCCACAAATCTCATCATATTTTTGTATTGCTAAATTTAGCAATTTGATATTTAGTTCAATCCTAAACAAACAACTATATAACAAATCAAAACCAAATATAATGGCTTTTGTCTAACTGAATAACATTTTTGCATTTATTTTAGTATGCATCTTCTTGTACATCCTAAACTGTTTGAGGTGAGATTCTTTGATAAACAGTCCCAGTTAATAAAGATATTTACATACAGTAAGTACGCAGGAGTAGTCAAGTTTATTTGTAAAGTCACAGTCTTCACATTCAAAGGTCAGCATTGAGGCACCGCCTAACTCCATGCATTCAGTCAGGCAGGGTAACCTCCCAAAAATACAACCTCCCAATGTGTCCACATATCATGTAGACACATTGAATACTTTTTTCATTTCAGTTTCAGTGTTATATTGGACTATATTTGTATATTTGCTTTATTTGTATATTCCCACTGCTTCTCACTTCTCCTTTTAAATATATGCTTCTATAAACACAATACACAATACAGAAGTTACTGTAAGTTAAATAAGAGGTTTTGCATGCGACTTTACAATGAATGAACAAAAAAGATTCATGAAGTTTGGTTCTTTTATGAATTTATTATGGATCTTCTGAAAATGTGACCAAGTCTGCTGGGTCAAAAATATACATACAGCAACATGAATGATCAATTTTGGTGTAGAAAGTTGTGTCAATCAAATGAGCTTTGTGGCCTCTTAACGTCTTGTGAGTGATATGTGGCCAGACCTTTAACTTTCCCATTGTAGCGTTTGTGGCTGATTGATTGTATCAAATGAGCCCTATTTACATGGGCTCAGAGAAGTCACCAGCTGTAGTCAATCATAATGACTCACAAGAAGTTAAGAGGCCACAAAGCTCATTTGATTGAATTGATCATTCATGTTGCTGTATGTATACTTTTGACCCAGCAGATTTGGTCACATTTTCAGAAGATCCATAATAAATTCATAAAAGAACCAAACTTCATGAATCTTTTTTGTGACAAAGAAGTATGTGCTCCAATCACTCTATCACAGAAAAAGACTGCCATGACATACATGTTCTTTACAAGTGTATGTAAACTTTTGACCACAACTGTATGTGTGTATTTTTTAATTTTCAGATAAGGACGAGTGTGTGGTGAACAAGGGGGGCTGCTCCCACCGGTGCGTGGATCTGCCACTGGGCTTCCTGTGCACCTGCCCCGGTGGAATGAGGCTGGTCCAAGAGAACCAGTGTGAGGGTGAGATTAGTTGGCTGATGGCTGTGGTAGTTAGAAACCTGGATATATTAATGGTATTTTAAGAAGGAAGTATGTTGTGATCAGTTGTTGTGATCTGAGGCTTGGATTGAAGAACATTTCTGAAGCATACATGCTCGGGGAATGCCTCTCGGTCTGCTTGTGGCTCGACATCTGTGTTCATATCAGTCCTGTTTATGTCTGATGGTTTATGTCTTATGTCCTGCGAGCGACCTTGGAACACAGGAACAGACTGTTAGAATTGAAATACTTCTTGTGAACCACAGAGAGAAAGAGTTATTCTCTTGGGAATTGGGTACATTTTACATTTATTACATATGGTATTTATTCTAACAATGTATAA
>OMKR01110281.1:0-10472 GCA_900302355.1 Cyttopsis rosea | reverse complement strand
TATGTCTCACTGTTGGTTGCCGCCATCTTTGGTGTTTCAGGTTTTCTTGGTTTACACCACAGGACAATCTGACCCCCATGGTCAGTGCAACTAAGATTTCAAAAGAAACCTTTTCATGATGTGTATCAAGGCCTTACACACACACACACACAAAGTCTGTGCAATATTTATAAGTGTTCCTGTCTGAGGAACCACCAAAAAGGGTTCATGCAGGACAAAATCAGTATACGGCTTCAGCCGAGCAAGTATCTGAGTGTGTTTATTCTTGCGTGTGTGTGTGTGTGTGTGTGTGTGTGTGTGTGTGTAAATGAGATGGCTTCCTGCTCCATCGAAAATCCACCACCAACTCGCTCGTTTTCCCTACGTTGAGCTGCAGGTGATTGTTGTTGCACCATCTGTTGTCTATCTGCATTGCTGCGTGCTTCTCTGCCAACTGGAGGGGCTGGATTGATGCTCATGGGGACTCTCCTGGTTATTGTTGTTGTTGTGCTCAGCAGCAGAGGTGTGAATGAGGCGCAGTGGTTGATGGGTTGGACTGTCCTGTTGAATTGCCAGGGAGGGGGTGTCAAGCCTATCAAAAAACAGCTTCAGCTCATTCACACGTTCCCGGTTCCCTTCCCCTGCTGGACTTGACTGACTTTAGCTGGTCATCCTATAATATTAGATTAATAATTGTTTATGTAGAAACTGCAGAAGACTCCTTCACCATTGCTAATTGGTCTCAATGGTTGGCTGGCCATTGAGTTGACTTAGCCTTAGTCTTGTTACTTGACAAAGAAATCTGGCACATAGTACCTACCTGGTAATAATGAAGGTTCCTACCACTTGTACTGTGTTGGATAAAAAGGCCTTCAAGTTTTCGGCTCCCTCTACTTGGAAGAGCCTACCAAGGGAATTTCAGCAGACTTAGGGCCAATCCCAATTCTCCCCCTTGGCCCTACCCCTAGTTTTGGAGGGCCCTCGACTGGGTAGTGTTCCTTCAGAACGAAGCCACAAGGGGGAGGGGTAGAGATCTTTACCTAGGGCAGTGATACTGAACTCGCGGCTCGCGAGCCACATGCGGCTCTTTTATGACTAGTTGACTATGACTATTATATTAATTAAGGCCTTTTTTTATTGGACTTCACAGTACATTTATGCTATTTAAAAACATGTACAAACCAGGGATGTTAAAATGTGCGACTAAACAACCGACTGTCTCCGTGTTCTCCGTGTCAACAGTAAAATGAGAAATGGGAAAAAACTAACGGCACTGTTTTCAAAATGGGAGAGGGAGCAGATGTAAGACTGGACGTGGCACTGACCGCACCTGCAGCGATCCTGCGGTTTTTATTTAAGTTAAGTGCGATATTCCAACTATCCATCACTGCAGTGGGCATCCTCGCTTTCTCTACGTAACTTCTGGTTTGCTGTCTACCGTAATCCATGTGAACGCTGCACAACCTATTCTCAGCGCTGTTTGCAGTGTGCTTTGTGATCAGCACTTGGAAGCAATTGAATTGCTCGGGAAAGCATTTCATAATTATAGTGCACTGATATTCACATACTTTTAACAAACCAATAATACATTTGTGAATAATAATACATAATACATTTGTGGTTGCAATGGTAATAAAAACATGGTAATAGTAATATGGTAATAATAATAAATTGCAATTATTGCATACATCATGCTTTTCATTCCTTAATCCCATGTTACTAGTAGCCTTATTTTAAAATGCATAATGGTTTGATGGAGGAAAGGGACATTTCAAAATTTTGGTTCTTGCGAAAATATTTTAGGCTCCTGAGCTGGGAAAGGAGTACCATTGACCTAGGGATTGGGACACCACTCATTACGTCAGCCTTTTTAATCTATTTTATAATTTACAACCAATTAACTTTTTATTATTTTAAATTATTTATTTTATCAATCATTTTTAATTATTTTTATTGAAATTGTTTTAGTATTTTACTTAAGAATAAACCACACAATCCACGGGGCATAAAACAGAGAAGATCATGTTTATTATTGTGTGGTTTATTTATTATATATATGTTGTTGAATGCTGAAATATAAAAACACTTTCAGCTGCATTCTTTGTATGAAAAGTGCGATACAAATAAAGTATATTACTATTATTATTATTATTATTATTATTATTATCAGTAGCTGACAATGGCACGTACGTCTCACACACCAGTCTGCATGGAGTCTGCATCTGATAACACTCGGTTTCGAGCTCTGTCTGAGGACTGGATGATCACTACCCCTCGATCCACAAAATAAATGGGACACCCTACCCCTACGCGGGAGTGCGCAAGATGGAGGGGTACGGCCAAGGGGGAGAATTGGGGCTGGCCCTTAAATATTTTGTCTTGACTTGTCTTGTCTTATTGTATCACATTTGACCATTGATTTTATGTAAGATTTTATCTATGTTGTGTGTGTGTGATGAAACTGTATGAATGTGAATCAGGGCATTGCTGTAAAAGAGCATGCATGCTCAGCCAACCTACCCTGTGCAAATAAAGGTAAATTAATACAATAAAATCTCTAATATTTGTCACAATTAATCATCAACTAAAATGACATAATTGTGACACTCCTAGCTAAGATATGGCCTGGCCTTTATTAAGATGGAGATACTCTTTTTTCCTGTTTGTTTGGGGTCTTGCTTCAAACATTTAAAAGTTTTGCAAAGTTTTGTATCTCTTTAGTGGTGTTGGAAATCAATGAGGCGTTGAATGCTGGAATGGGCAAATAAACTGCAAAACAGCACTGGGGCTAATGTAAAAAATATATATTTTAGGTTTATGCGGCCTGTAAAGGCATAAATTATTACTACTATTTATAATAACAAAATACAGCAATTCAATAGGTTGTGTCAAACATGTTTAATAGTTTCAACAAGTAAGGTGCGTAATGTATTGCACAGACTTCCTTTGCAAATGAAATGCTGCCAATGATGCATAAACTGTAAAATTATACCATGATCTGTCTACTCTATGTGTGGATATACAGTATGTGTATGAACACTCACTGGCCGGCCAGATGTTTATTTGGAGCATTATGGAATGGATACATCTCCTCCAATCGCAAGTATTGTCCATCTCCATGAGAACCTATTCATCGCTCAGCCAGGGGTAGCTGCAAGGTTGCTATGACCACCAAATTTTAAAATACAGTGTCATGTGAATTCAATTCCCTTCCCTCCAAGTCCATCCATTCTATGGTCACCACCATACAGGTTTAGGACAAATAATTGATTTTCGCACCATAAGTAAAATGTAAAAGTTGTTGAAAGGGTACTTGATAAAGAAGTAACCTGCCACGCCCACTCACCATCAAATCCTTTTTTCCACACTCGTTCTGCCTCTTTGCTACTGAGCGACTATAATGTTTTTTTGACACAAAGTCTATTGAGTGAGTCAGTTATCAGGATAGAAAGATCCAACAGAAAACTTTTGTTTGAGTGGTTTCTTTCTTGTTGTCCTTGCTGAAAAGTCATTGATGAGGTTAGTAAAGTCAATTCTTCTGCGCTAACTTTCCTAGGCAATTGTCTATATCAATGCCCACATCATTCTAAATAGTTAGAACTGATGCCAAACAACTCCTCTATATGCCATTGAAAATTTACAGAAACTTGAGAAAATGGTCCTAAATGCAACCGCCCGGTGACACATATGTATGAATATGCTGGTCCATACAGTATGTGTCACATCTGGGGGTGGAAGGTCTAGGGTGCTCGGGAGGTTCAACAAAAAAATTCAATAAAAGAGCACAAAAGTCCAAGGCCCTCTTCTGCCTAAAATGAAAAAAGCCTTTATTAAGATGGCTAATTCATGGTGGAGTTGTTGTAGTCAAATGCACAAAGGTGTTAAGGAAGGGATCAAACTTATCGATAACTTAGTGGACTCAGATGAAATTCACTTTGTCAGAGAGCCACTTTGCCGTGTCCCCAAAAGGCAACTCTCACTATAAAACGCTAAAAACTCAATCTAAGAGTACTTGCATGTGTAGGAAGATAAAGGAAGTGGACTAGAAAAGTACCATATTTGCTTTGACATGTATTGCACTTCTGACAGACAACTCTGAGAATTACTTCTAAATGATCTTTATTTATTCTGCATTGTTCAAGTTTGGGCATCTGGGCTCTACCACTCATCACTCCCGGCAAGGTGCACAGCAAACATAGACACTAAATGAGCTAGAAATAGGAGTGATGAGCTTGAATCCCCCCAGTGAATAGAAGAGTAGAGCCCAACAGGTGCATGCAGAGGAGGTGGAAAAGCAAAGCAGGAAAGCAAAGCAAGGCAGGTAGGGTAGGAGGAGGGATTGGTTGCATAAATAGACCGTAGCAAATTACAAAATCCTCTCATATTGTAATTTGTCGGCACTGACTGGTCAGCACTACTTCAAATCAACTTTGGTATGACTACCACAACTCTTGTTAACTTCAATCGTTGCACCATTAAGAGAGTTCTGACAGGCTGCATCACAGCGTGGTTCGGCAAACTGACTGCTAAGGACTGCAGACTGCTACAAAGGACTGTAAAGACAGCAGGAAAAATCATTGGCACTTGAACACACGACACAGGGGGAGGTAGCGTGTGCGTGTGTGTGTTGATGGTAGTTTTTTCTTTTTCCACCTAAGGATATCCAAATCAGAAGAAGAAGAATGATTTATTCATCACACATTATACCACACACATGCGGAGGGTGACACACACACACACACACACACGCAGGTGGTGAACGATGAGATACAGTCACTGCGTTTAGCCCATCCTGGCCATCCTTCCTCCAGGGGCAGCCAGGAGCAGTGGGCAGCCCTCACTGTGTCGGCGCCCGGGGACCAGTTCCAGGTGGTGGGTCCATGCCGTGGTCAGGGACAGGACAGGAAGTGTTCTGCACGTTTTTAGTCGGGGTCCTTATGTTGGAGGAGACCCATGCAAACACGGGGAGAACGTGCAAACTCCACACAGAAAGGCCCCTGATTGGGCGATAACCCACCGGAGCACGGTGCCAACAGTGCCCCAGGGAATTGAACCCAGGACCTTCTTGCTGTGAGGCAACAGTGTTAACCACTGAGCCACCGTGCCGCCCATCAGATGAATAACAGACAACGTAATACTGTGACTTCAATCAGATATACTCACAATTGTTTAATGAACACAAGTCGAATACAATGCAGTCTAAATCATATCTATCAACAAAAATTATGAAATGCTGTCCGTGGCCTAATGCATATCAAATGTCAAAATGTTGAGAATCACCGACTTCTGTTCTGCAAAGTTACGTGTTTTATCATTTGGCTAAACCAACCGTCACCCAGCAGAGAGCAGCACTTCATACTGACTATTCACTGCTTTGTGGAGCTGAAATATTACAATGATGCTGCTGGCACCGAAGGAGCAACAACCAGTTTTAAGGTCAAGTTAGACAATTTTGAACCTTTATTGAAAAAAGACTAGTTCTTACCTGCAAAGACTTTGATTGACATCGGCCACCCCATCATCTGATGTCTAAAAACATAGTTGGTGGTGTCCCATGTGTTCCGTTTCCACTGCAGATCCCATTTTCTCTTGCCAGTGGTGACATTACGAAAGTCAGAGATTAACAGTAAACACTGAATAGTTCCACTTATTATTATTAAACAGTAGAAATACAACTTTGGACACTTTTTGGAATTCTGAAATCCCTGATTGTTATTCAGAGAATCCAGTTAAAGGATAGGTTTGCCATTTTTCAACCCAACCCACACAAGCTCGGTGAACGCTTTACTCTTGAGAAACTCAACAGTGAGAACACGGTGCTTAAATGCAGCCCAATGGGGCAAACATTTACAAAAACATTCACATTATAGTCACATCTTTCTTAGAGTGTACAGTATAATTAACCTATCCTTTAAGTAGGAGTGATCAATTTAGATATTTGTGTTCAAAGGTAGAGTGATATCTTGCTAACCAACTCATGGAGCTTTGGAACCCATGCTGCCTACCTGCATAACATTTTGTCCAAACCAGCAGTGATGACGCACAATGAGCTGCAGTAACACACGGAGGTGCATTGATCGATTCTCACACCAACTCTGTGTTTTCTGATATTCTCACTACGGAAGGGGAGAAAACGTGTCGCGTCGGAGACCATAGAGAAAAACAAGGTCAGCAAGAAAACATGAAAAGATAATGACCGCTATCAAGATAACGTGTGCACGCACACACACAAGGGGTTAAGACTGAAGAGCAGGAGATACCGACTGTTAATGAAGCGAGTCAATGAACCTCCCCCCAAATGAGTGATGCTACGAACAGCATCAGCGGCCCACAGGGGGTTTTAGGGCTAATGTGGGAATCCAAGGGCAGATGAAGGATGGAGGAAGGAAGGAAGGAGGGATATAATTCAAGAGCAGATGCTGGGAAGGAAGGAAGGAAGGATGGATGGAAATAAAGAGAAGATACCAGGAAGAAAGAAAGGAAGAGACTCTAAACATAAGTTCTAAACAACTGAGTGTGTCCATGCTTCCCTCCCAGGCCAAAGCCAGGTGAGTCTCTGGTGCCCCCTGTGGAGCCAGCTGGGACTCACCAGTGGCTCAGGGGGGTGAAAGTCAATTCAAGTCTGGACTTGGGTAGCCTGGCATCGCCAGACCAATTAGTCTGGAACCTCTCCAGTCAGTGTAACGCGTATCAGTTTCCAATATACAAATTTCCATATAAAAATTTAAAATAAGAAAATTGAAAAATGGAATGAAATTTTCTAATATTGTATGTTGCACCGTGGCGCACTTGGCAACCCATCTCGGCGGTTGTCCGCCGGGCCCATCGGTGCTGCGGGACGCCCTCTCCTTTCCCACTCTGGGAGGGGGGGGCTGTTGGCCGGACAGCTCCCTGGCCTCAGTTGGGCGGTGGGGGTATATGGCAGATGAGGTGTGGGGCACCAGGTGTGGGGAGTTGAGGTGATTCCCCAATTCCCCAGACATGGTGCTCAAACTGTGTGTGTGTTTAACAGTCGAGGTCTGAGCCACGGAGAGGAAGGAGTGGCAGCCGAGACACCAGTGTATTATACTGTGATGATGTGTCTGTTAAATTAATGCCAGCACGGCTGGTTAGACTGTCAGTCATGTGTCCTCCTGCCTTCCCTGGAACCCGTGCGGGTCGGGTCGCCTACAATCAATCAATCAATCAATATATGATATACACGGGTATAGACTAAAATGTAGACCGCAATGTGTAAACATTGGTTATTTAAAAAACATAAAAAGCATAAATGTAAATTATAATACATTCTTTTAAATAATATACGTTCTCGTTTGGAGAAATATGGTGCATTCCCTTGGACTAGTCTCTCTCTCTCCCTCTCACATGCACATTACCGTGTGTTGAAAAAGTAGGGCAAACACAGGAAGACAAAGGAAAATGTTTGGCTCACGAGACAAACGAGCGTGTGCAAGACGAACCCATAGGCCAGCAGAATAAACGGGTACGTGCCCGGCCTGGCGCGTGTGCACGATGAAGCCATGGGTCCTCAGGACTGTGACCAAGGGCTACGTCATCCAGTTCGCTCGTCCTCTGCCCACTTTCAGGGTAAAAGTCGAGTCTCTAGCCCCGGATGATCAGACAGAGGTTCTAGCGAGAGAGATAAACTCCCTGCTCGAAAAAGGGCCGGTGCGGAGAGTCCCCAGAGAGAGAGAGGCACATGGGCACTACAGCAGATACTTCATGGTGCCAAAAAAAGAGGGAAACTTCACCCGATATTAGATCTGCGAATGTTAAACAAGCATCTAATGAAAATGAAATTTCACATGCTGACCACACGTCAAATTGGTGAGATTTATTTGACCAAACGACTGGTTTGTGAAACTAGATCTGAAGGATGCTGGCTCGACAGCCAGTTTGTTGCAGCCGACATGTTCTGGTGAGGTCAGACAACACATTGGTGATAGCATACTTCAATCGCCAGGGAGGGGTCCGGTTCCTCCCCCTGTACCACATGGTGAACCGCTTCCTGCTCTATGCGGAGCGGAAAATCTTCTCCCTCTGGGCGGTCCACATCCCTGGCAGACTCAATCATGGGGCAGACCTATTGTCCAGGGGGAACCCCCCCGACAGCAGACTGGCGCCTTCACCTCCAGGTGGTGGCGGAGATCTGGAGACAGTTTGGCCGGGCAGAGTAGTCCCTGTTTCCATCACAAGAGATGGCACAGTGCCCATTTTGGTTCTCGGTGGGGGGGGGGCAGCCCCCGTTGGACATAGACACACTGGCCCCCCGTGGCCGGAGGCACCACTCTAAATTTTCCCCCTGTGGCACTCATCCATTCTTGCTGAACAGAGTGCAGGAGGACAACCTGTCCTAACTTGCGGCTGGTGGCTCCCTATTGGCCCAGCCCCCTGTGGTTCGCTGATCTGTGCAACATAAGTGTGGGTCCCTCGTGGGAGCTCCCCCTCCGACGAGACCTACTCACACAGGCGCACGGAACGATATGGTACCCATGCCCGGACCTGTGGCACTTCCAGGCCTGGCACCTGCGACAGAAGCTCCTAGCATCAGGTCTGTCTGATGCGTGGTTGCCACTATACAGAGCGCCAGGGCACCCTCTAAGTACTCCCAGTACACACTGAGGTGGTGTATTTTTGCCCAGTGGTGTGAGCAATGGGGGCCTTGGCGAAGCGAGTAGGTGAGCTGCAGGCACTGTCAGTCCACCCATCCTGCATGGAGTTCGTGGGTAGAGCAGATAAAGTGGCCATGCATCCTAACGCATCCTTCACTATGAAGGTCATCACCATCCAGAGTCAGGTCATTGAGTTAGCTGCCTTTTCCCCACGTCTTTTGAGTCAGTGGAGCATGAGAGGCTTAACACTTTGTGCCAGGTTTGGGCTCTGCAGTGTTATGTGGTCTGCACTAAGGAATTTAGGCGCCAGTTGTTTGTGTGCTTTGGCGCCCAGGCAAAGGGTAGGCCCCTGCCCAAGGAGTGATTGGCTCATTGGCTAGAGGCTTGTGTGTTATAGACTTGGCCTACAGGAGCCTGTCATTGGAGGCCCCACAGGGCCTGCAACACTCCACCAGGGGAGTGCTCCTCTTGGGCCCTCTTTAGGGGGGCGTCGGTGGATGATATACAGTATGTTGGGCAGCTTCTTGGAGCTCCCCTCACACATTCGTGCAGTTTTACATGTTGGAGGTTACTAGGTCTGCGCTCCTGCATGCTGTGTTTGGTGCGCAGATATGGTTCCCCGAGAAGGGACCAGATCTATTTCTGTGCTGCGGTACGGTACCCCTCCGAGGCGCTCAGCAGCGAAAAGAGGCGGAGAGAAAGCCGACCTGTGGTTATATATGGAAGCGTGGCGTCTTCACTTCCGCTGTCATTCGGCGTGAGTCTTCGATTGGATTACATGATCTGTCGATCAAATCCCATGAGTAATATATCTGGTCCCTTCTCAGGGAACCATGGTTTCCTTCACAATTTAGACGTTTATGCCCGACGCGAGGGTTAAACACAGTGAGAACCTGCAGCAGAGTGGTAAGTTTCTCGATAGTACAGGTGCAGCTCAAAAAATTAGAATATTGTGAAAAAGTTCAGTATTTTTTGTTAGTCATTTCAGAAAGTGAAAAATGAATATATTCTAGACTAAGTATTTTGAGCATTTCTTTATTTTAATTTTGATAATTACAGCTCACAGCTCATGAAAACCCAAAATCCAGGATCTCAAAATATTAAAATATTTCACAGAGGGCCACAGAGAGTCAATCAAGGACCCCTGGACATGCCCACACAGTCCTGAGAAGAGCTCTAAGCAGCTAATTAACTTAAAACACCTGCAAAGAACCTTTAATCTCAGTCTGGTTCAGCACACACAACCGCAATCATGGGAAAGACTGCTGACTTGACAGTTGTCCAGAAGACAGTCATTGGCACCCTCCACAAGGCTGGCTGGCAACAGGGATGACGCAGCCTTGAGAGGATTGTCAAGCAAAGCCGATTCAAGAACATGGGGGAGCGTCACAAGGAGTGGACTGAGGCTGGAGTCAGTGCATCAAGAGCCGCCACGCACAGACATGTCCAGGAAATGGGCTACAGGTGTAGCACTCCTAGTGTCAGTGTCGCACTCCTGAACCAGAGACAACGTCAGAAGCGTCTTACCTGGGCTAAGGAGAAAAATAACTGGACCGTTGCTCGGTGGTCCAAAGTCAAAGTCAAAGTGTTTTATTTGTCAAATGTACAGTACAACACAAGGTCATTCTGGACCAGGGGTGGGCAATTAATTTTTATCAGGGGCCGCATGAGAAACCTGAATTGTGTCAGAGGGCCACCAACTTTCTTTCATTGTAAAATGCTCAAATTAAATATTTTGAATAGCTGGTACTGATAATCAGAAGAATAAAGCACTCTGTAAATATTTATATTAGGTTATGTGAAATTGTGGTGTATTGGTTAAATAAGAAAAACAATTATTGAACCAGTGCAATTTATTTTTAACTTGTTAATCTCCACAAA